>VCJJ01001676.1:22182-40877 GCA_024139415.1 Backusella tarrabulga
TGATAATATATGAAATAAATAACTGAATTGATGATATTACTCATGGTTTTCTTCTAGCAATTAAAAGTAGAAATTCTCAGAAAGTTTATTGGTTCCTGGAAATATATATCCCTGAAATATTTACCAGCAAGATACACAGAACTAGAAACAGCTCTAGTAGCAAGCAAATATGATGGATCAACCATGTTCGTCAGGTTCAAAGGTGTTGCAGATTAGATCTGTCTTTGACTAGAATTAGGGTTAGTAAGTAAGGCTAAATATGAGGGACACCGGTTAAAACTTACGTCTGGCTAACAGGGTTATTTTGGGTCATTGGGGCAGTGGGGCAGTGGGTTCCTTTGATGTACTGGAGAGGAAGGGGTGCTTCGAAAATAGGGGTACCTAATGCTGAAGTAATAAAAGAAAGTCAGCTAAATATATCAGACACAAGAATTAAATTACTTTCTGAATGAGCCTCTCGTTTTCCTCGGTAAGCTTGACCATCGCATCCATAAGAGTGTTTATGGCATTGTTCATGGTCCCCATGCCTTGACGAAGGTCGCTCATGTCTCTATGCATGTCAGAAGAGAGTTTACTAATTACATTACCTACTTCTTTATGTGTTTCCACTTCGTCGAGATCCATGAAAGACGCTTTTTTATTTAAATTTTGTTGAGTCGGTGGTAGGGTGAAGAAGAAAAAAAATTAAAGTCTTTTCAATGCTTTTTATGTAACCACGAGCTTCTCGTATCCAATTTATGTGAAAGATTCGACAGACCTTGTTCTAACTCTGAATCCTCTTCGCCATATTCAAAAAAATTATCGACCAACTTTGTGATATCTGGTTTTGAATTTTACGAAAAAATTATTTATTTTTTGATTTTCTAGGACAGTTCCAGTAAACTCATGGGACAAAACTTTCTGTTTAGGATATTTAATTTTTTTGTCAAATTTCTCTCAAAGTGAATGGCCTACCCTCTATCATATCGAATATAATAAAGTGAAAAATTAAGATTAAAGTAGAAGGTGATTAAAACTGGAGGTAAGAACAATTACAACAAATACGCATCTTCATAAGAGGTAGATCTAAATAACCAAGAATCTACACTTGATCACTCTACTTTCAAAATTAATTCGACAAGCCAAATCTGGAGGGGGTAAATAAGGCACTTCAGCCTATATTCTGGTTACATCTGACCTTCTATAAATAGAATCTGCTTAATATGGAAATTCCTCACTGACTCTCTCTCTCTCTCTCTCTCACTTACAATAACTTTTGGTCATGATCTTCAAGAAAAAGCTGTTATAAAGAAACTCAAACACACAAACATTAGATTAGATTAGAATTCATATCAATACCCTTTTGTAAATAACCTCAGTTGATTTTTATTAAGTTTAACTAAATATACAAAATTCTCAACAGATTAAATGTTGCGATATCACTTATTAATAGTCTACAGACATGATATGGTATTTTTGGGATATGCATAAATATTTTCTACTAAAAAAAGGGAAGTTTGATAGGCGTTGTATCTGGTGTATAAATCAAAGCCGCCATACAATACCAGCCAACCACACCTAAAATGAAGCTCATCCATCCTCCAGCTTTTGTAGTAGCTACCGAACCAGCGAAAGAACCAATACTTGCTAAGAGGAAAGACATACCTGCGAGGAACAAAAGTAGTTGAATAAGATAGGGTTGACGAAGAGCTCCAAGCAAAAAGATAAACGCAGCGATTGCAAAACCAATTTCCACCAGAGCCATACATTGATTTACAGCACGTACTCCGCCACTCGCCATGGCAAGCTCCAAAAAACCAGAGCTTGGTGTCATCATGATACCAAAAGTGAAGAAGAAGCCAGAGAACGTCAGCATTGATGAAGCAGAAAATATATTACCAAGTACCAGCTCGGCTATACCGCAAACAAATTGACTCATTGCACCAAATCCTAATGCAACACCAATAGCAACCTGAGGTAGATCCGTAATCAACCCACTATTAAATAAACCAAGAACAAACGAGCAAAGAGCAAATCCACTAAAACCGATAGGCGCGGGATTACAGTTAAAGAAGGATGGACGAACTGGCTGAATCACCTTCTTGTCAGAATGGGCATCACCGCTGGATGGGATATCAATTTCGTGGTGCTGGATGTCGGGTTTTTGATCAAGGGAGGACATTTGTTTATTGCGAGTAGAATAAGGTATACTTTCTTTTGAAAAAAAGTTTCCACACAAGTATTTATACTCTTCCTCCTTTGAGAAACAACATTGAGGAGATTAATTTGCATGAATTAGATCTAGAGCAAATATTGTCTATAAACCCCCGTTCCGAAAATAAATGGAGTTGTACAACTCCATTCCGCTTCCCCACCGTGTTACTTTAATCCCACCAGCAGGATTTTTTCAAACTAAACTATTTCCTTTTTTTTCATTTTCCCAAGTTCTTTTTCATCATGATCCGAGTTAATTATCACATTCAAGGGGAGAGACAAATCACACGTATGTTTCCATTTTTCCACGATTCTCAATGGAGATGTCAATTCATAAAGTAATGTTTATGGTTAATACTTGAAAAAAAAGGCGGGCATATTATTATGCAGTTGCGTTTGTGTGACTAAGACGCATTGTTAACCTCAAATATATAGTAAAACAAGGATTTAATAAATGGTTTCTGATTTTTTTTTTTGAATATCAGAAATACACTAAGCCTTGGAAGAACAAGAGTGGGAGGAGGTGAGAAAAAAAAATTAGACGAAAATTCATATAGAACGCAGAATAGCCTTTTTATCTTGAAGCCCTACATATGTAAAGGGAGGTTATTTTTGCTTTTCATAGGAATGTTGGTAAAGGGAATATTTATTTGTAATCAGCAATCTCACGAAAAATCTAACAGTATTGATATCAGTTATATCATATACTTGGCACCCTCATTAACTGCTTGAGAGAGTGCCGATTCTCCTTCTTCTTTTCTCATAATATCTAAAAATGGACATTTTATCATTATTTCACACAATTTTATTGTGGTATATTAATCCAAAAAAGTAAAAAATAAATAAACAAATTATATGTTTGGTAGCACCCTAAACCGAATTTTTGTTCTCGTACAGTGAAACCTATGGAGTTTGGCTTTTTTTTTCTCGATTGTTAAAACATGGCATTCATAATATACTTTTTATTTGATATCAATGGCAATATGAAGTGTATATACGTGTTTGTATATATTGAAAGGGATGGGTATGTACATGATGATGGTGAAAAGGATATATATATAAATTAGGAGAACATTTTGTCCAATCTGTCTTTTACCACTTCATTTGCAGAATTTGACGAAGAACCCATAATACTAGTAATTGATCGGAGGTACTTGTCGAGATCTTTGTTATCAACGATGCTGATGTGTTCATTTTGTTCAAAGAACTTCAACATTTGTTTGATTGTAGCTGCAAGTTCTCCTCCATCATCTGAATAGTCCTCCGGTGTTTTCTTTTCAATAAAAGGATAAGAATTATTTTTAATTGATTCAAGGACATTCAATGCGATTTTTTGGATTGTTTGTGCAGAATCATGATCGTAAAGTGTCCAAATAGTATATGGCTGATATAAGTGGCTGAGCGTGAACGTATAAAATTTGGATATCACTAGTTTGCATTGGTTTTGTATATCATGGGAGTATAGTTGAGGGCAACTCTTACCATTAAATAGCTTGCCTGTGGCTTTTATAGATATATCATGGAGGAATATCTTGTTGTTTTCGGAAGGAGTAAAGCCATTGGTTGATGGCCGACAGAAACAACAGGGTTATCTGAGAGTGTACAGCTGGAGATGACAAGTAAGTTACAACTAAAGAGGCCAATAACAAGCTTGGTTGAGTTATCGGAATCAAAGAGTTTAACACAGGCTTCCTTATGGTAGCAGCTTATATCTGGGACTGATAGATTGAAGTCATCCTTTGCGTATCTCTCGTAATGGGAAACACAAATATGGATTGATGTGCTGTTTTCAGTTGCTAAAGAAATGCCGAAATCTCCATTGTGGTTGATAGGGTCAATATATTTGATGAGATGTACAGCTTTTTCGCAGGTTTTACTGTTATATCGTGACTTGGGTTGATATCATAATCTTAGTTTCCTTCGACCCTTTTTTTCACATCAATCTTTTCTCATTAATTTGAATTTTTTTCTCATTTTATTGAAAAAGATAGTAACATTCAAAATTCGTGTGACACACGCGACAAGATAACTATTTAATTCATTCCGTAGGTTACGGACAATAGAAATTATTGAGAATATAGCAAAACCGGTGAAAACGATAGACCCTAGCATATTTTGCGTGCCTATTGCTTGAGACAAACTTCAAGAGATGCTCGTCTAGGCTTCAACCTCTTAAGTATTGGTGAAGAGATAGTATAAAGTATAATTCACCAAACAATTTGTTAAATTAGTATGTATTTTGTTCATTATTCTTGAAATTTTAATACTAAGAAATCATTTCGTTGAACTACATTATTTCAAGAGGCTTAATCAATACGCCAAATATCAGCGGTAAAAATGCAAACTTTTGATGGGCCCAGACCATGAATCACACCCAAAAATCGCCTTTTATTGAGATTATGTGTCTTTAATCAGATGTAGAGCTTGTAGAATTGACAGAGGCAAAGTACAAATAAATAATGTTTTGCTTCCATGTTTTAAACAAGTTTGGATGAGGTGTCTTTCGTAATTGCAAAAATGGGCCAATCACCTTTCAGTTTAGCTCGAGAAAAAAAAACATGTGCTACAGTTTTGAAATTAGCTTGGGTCAGAGTGCCCGCGATATTACACCACTGTTAATGATATTTCTTTTATAACAATGCAAGCAACTGCCGTCATTAAGGGTCAAATTAGAAGATCCTTTCATCATCAAGCACGGCCTTTACCGCTATTGCATATTTCAAGCCCAGTATTCCCAAGACATAGACTACCGCGTTATGCAATACAGCAAACTCGTTCCATAGGTTTCACTTCTATTATTCGAACCGCTTTTAACGCTGCAAGATTACCCGTTTTTCTTGGTGGAGCTACAGTGACTGGGCTTGCAATAGCTAATGATAAGCTTCAAGGTAAATACAAGCTCTTTTGTTTTATGTTAAAGCATGTCAGTTCATTAATAGACACTATAGATCTCTCCCAAAAGAGCCAAGAAATGATCACAAATGGAGTAACAACTGCGAAGGAGATGTTTAACAAAGTACAAGAGGGCATTGAGGATATCGATATTCAGGTACCTGAAATGCACATTCGAGTGCCTGACCTTTTAAAGGACTTGCTTTCCTCTGCAAGCAGTAAAATAAACCAAGCCCCAAAACCAATAAACCATGTTTTTAAAACGGACAAGCCAGAAAGTGAGCAGAGTAAAGAGGAAGAACTTGAAAAAGGGATACATGATCAACAACAACAGCAACAAGATATGCCAAAGGCTGTACCAGTAGTTGAAGTAGAGGAAGAAGACGAGGAGGAGGAAGAAGACGAGGAAGAAGAGAATGAAGTAAACAGGCTTGCAAGACAAGATCAGCAGTTTATGCTTCTTTGCAGAAAGTTTTCCGATATCAGAAAATCGTTGATCTCGATTAATCATAAAGTGATACCCGCTATTCCAACGATTGTTCTTATCGGATCCCACAATGCAGATAGAGCAAACATCTTGGAAACAATTCTGGAGCAAGAGGTGACATTAAGGTGAGGAGAGCAGGCTGCCTTTACATAAAGATATTAACAATGGCTACAATAGCTACGATGGTCCAATCGAGTTTGAGCTTATAAATTCACCAGACGTAAAGGAGCCGCTTGTACAGGTGCCTTCCAAAGATAAAGACAAGCTATACGAGTTCCAAGAGTTCCAGAGCAAAGCAAAGGACATATTTAGTGCAGTAAACAAAGATGAAACAGATACCCCTGAGCATGGTAACATCAACCAACCGATGAAAGTAACCATCTACGCATCAAACATACCCAATTTGAACCTACTCGATATCACTGGCTCCAGTCAGCCCGAGCTATTCAAGAAAAGCTTAGCATCGCCTAGCACAATTATTTTTGCGGTTCAGGATGTATCCGAAAACTCGGATACAGCTGTTTCGGATATTTATAGAAAATATGACCCGCTTGGTAGACGTACTGTAGGTATTTTGACACATAACATATCTGATAAAGACGCTGCCGATACAACTAATATACTCGACAGATCGCTCCTCAACCACATCTTTTCGCTTCACTTGGGATATGTGGAACTTGATCACGTCAAAGACAAGGTTCAGCAACAGCAGATGATCCGACACAAGTTGATCGGTGTTTTGGAGCAGGCAATAGGACGGTCGATTTACACCACTGTCGATTCTATTAAACGTGACTTGGAGGAGACGAGTTATTTGTTTAAAGTGGAGTACAACGATCGCGAAATTACAGCCTATTCATACCTCACAGACTCTATGGACCAATTAAAATTCAGCTTCAAAGAGTTTGCTGGTAAATTGGGTAAACCTCAGCTTCGGCGTGAGGTCAGAAGTTTGCTGGAGCAAAACGTCCTTGATGTGTGTGCCGAGCAGTACTGGTCTGATGCCAAAATCACTGAACTTGTTGCCTCCCAACCCGATGATTTTTATTGGTTATACAAGATCGATTTGGCTTCTGCTGCCATTACGAAAAGTGGCATTGGTAGAATAACTACACAATTGGTAATCGATGTATTGATGAGCAACATGAAGCAGCTGGTAAAGATAGAGCCACTTGAGTACCATCCTCAGACACAAAAAAGGGTTATCGACATGACTGCAGATATGCTCCGCTCAAAGTTTATTGCTACAAGTGATCAAGTAGAAAATACAATAAAGCCATTTAAATACGAAGTAATTATTATTTTCTTTTTACTTATTACCTTTAGCTAACTTGAAAACACATTAGGTCGAGGTTACCGAGAAAGAATGGAAGGAAGGAGTACAAAGAACCATTACATTGCTTCAGAAAGAGTTGGACATGTGTGAGGATATGTCTTGGACAATTAAAAAGAACATTGGTAGAAAACGATTAAGAAGCGCTATCAAATATGTGTTGGACCAAGAAAGAAACATCCAACAACAGGATGAATTAAACAATGACAACAACAATAACAGCACTGGCTATAATTCACGTATTTTAGAAAAGGCAAAAGAGGCATTGTTTTTACAAGATAGAGCAATGATATTGAAATATCGTATTGCAGCTTTGAGGAGTCGTCAATGTAGATCAGTTGATAATAAGCAGTATTGCCCCGAAGCATTTTTAAACATTATTGCCGAAAAGCTAACATTTAATGTAAGTTGATTGTTATGGTCACGTATTTATTATTGGCTATTAACAATATACACCAATAGGCGGTGATGTTCATTCAGGTAGAGCTTTTGAACGAATTCTTCTTCAACTTCCCATTAGAAATCGATAACCAACTCGTATACAATATGACACCAAAGCAAATTGAAACACTTGCCAAAGAGAATCCAGCGGTACAAAAACATCTGGTACTTCAAGAGCGTAAAATGAAGCTGGAGCATGTCATGGATATGTTGAATTATCTCGTAAAACGCCATGAAAACCAATTTACCCCTAATAGCAGTAGTTCTTTTTATTAGATGTTGTCATTACTCGTTTTACCTATTTATTTAATTAATAATCACCCCCTCCCTTTTCATTCATCAATATATATTAACTATTCCTCACTAATATTATGCTATCTTATTTATTTTAATAAACACTTTATCTTAGAAATGTACTCTTCTTTTTTTTAACAATCTTTTCATACTCAAAAAAGTCAATTGCGCATAAAGCAAAGCGATGATAAAACTTGCCTTTTCTGTCTTGTCACATGACAATATGCTTTTGGTAAACGAATATTCATAAAGGAATTTTAGTTGAGTGATAGCCAGTTTAACATTCATGGAAGTGAATATCGACAGTATCAAGAACTTCTTTTTTTTTTAAGTTACTTATGTATTTATTCATAAGGATAGCTTCGTTTGAGCTAACTATTTTATTTGTTATTCTTGCCTTTTACTTGAGTGCCACTTGATGTGATTTGTTCATTCTTTATTTATTATAAAAAAAGAAAGGTCTCGGTAGAGTGTGGCTCGGTGTTTGTCCTACTTTATAGAGTTGAGGTTAAAAAAAGGGGGAAAAAACAAACATGGACCGTAGCACAACATATTGAAGGGAAAATCAGCTTTTCTGGTACTCTTCTTCACTGTATGAAGAGAAAAATCGAAACAAAAAGCTTCTTAATATGTATCAAATACTAGAGTGAGGATATTTTATTCTACTTTCCCTTGATAAGTATGAGTGGCTATCACAATCAAATATTTACAAAAGTAAAAAGATATTTGATCCACCGTCACAGTGGTTAGCAATAAAGCCTCATCTATGCAGAAAATAAGGGTAGTAAGACTTTCAAGGGATGGATGTTTGAGTCTTCCCCTCTTTTAGTACACTCGGGCATTATTTTGTAAATTAAACTTTTTAACAATGCAAATACTAATAACAATTAATGTATTGGCCGATGCGTATTGACTTTCAAGTGATATCATTTGATTAATAAATATAAACATCACCAATTAATATTTATAATAAAGTTCACTAATAACAATTATTCGTCGTAAAATGGCTTTTAAAGATCTTCATTGAAGTGGCTATTTCAGAGAACTTGTATCCAATTTACAATTAAAAAAAAAGACTTGATATGGCCTGTCATACTCAAAATTAAGTGTATGTTGATATCAAATTATATATCCTTAATATCGACATCATTGGTACAAAATACCTTATATGATCAGTCAAATGTAAATGTATCATCAGTGGTGACGGCTCTAGTTCCCTTTTCAATAGTATATAAACAAGAGAATAGCAAACACCTATCATTCTTTGGCAAAAGATCCGAATGACTACACCTAATCCGGATTATAATCAGTTTATACACAAAAGGGCTTCCGAAAAGTAACATGGCTTTTTTTCATGAGAGTTTTTGAAGTGGGATAATCATTTTTCTTTGATAAACCACAGCTTTAAAATGCAATACTTTACAAAACATAAAGTATTGTCGTACATGCTTCAACATTTAACTATCATCAAAGCAAAGGTGTATCAACATTGTGTTACAAGCGTAAAAGGATACAATAACTGTTATTATTTTATTGATCTCATCTATTCAGCAGATACGAACCATGTAACAAATAAGAATTATTAAGGCTCCTGCCCATTAAATAAGTTTTCTTCTAAAATAAAGCGTAGAGAAGCGTTTAAATCAGGAGAGCAAGAGAGAGGCAAGTTTTTAAAATTGTGTCCCCATCTAATCCAAGTATTCTGATCGCTGGATTTAAAAGGGGTAAAAGCTGAGAACATTAATATCAACGTTGAACCCAGTAAATTGTCAACACTGGTACAAATTGGAAATTATCCTCCTTTTATCAAACCTTAATAAGAAAAATGAGCAAATTGACCCGGGTAGTGTTTTCTTTCTTTCTTTTTTTTTTTACTTGAACCATCATTGTGTTTTATTAAAAAAAAATAGCAAATGTCTTGGCAAGTCTTGTTATTAATGCATTATAATAAAATAGGTTAAACGAGTGTAGCAATTAATTAACGTGACCATTGTTAGTGTAATAAAAATAGACTGTGGCGCAGAGCAAGGCAAAAGTATATCACCTATTTTATTTAACAATGCAGTTGAAGTGATGATGATAATAAACAAGTTTGTAGCTTTATTTTTTTCTCTATTACATGGCGGTTTACAAAAACTTTAGTTTTGAATCATATATAAGATGCTTTTAAAAGAGAATTATATATTTCTATTAATAAAGTTTCTATATATACACACACATTATAATTATATATTACGCACGTCAAGTTACTTAAGGCACCTCGCTATTGTATAGCTTGTCTTGTTTATCACCATGACCATCAAACTAGTGTCGACATAAACCGGACCAGGGAAAGCTTCGCTGGCAATCCAGTTTGATGTGTCTGACGACCAAAGATTTTCAATTTGTGATTGTGTATTTTCATCAAGATTAACCCAGACTAAACCAGAAGAGTAAACCCACTGAAAATCAGACATGCGCTGTGTATTTGATTTCTTGGTGATTTTTTTTGGCGTTGTAGCTTTTGGATAGGACTATCCAATAGCTTGGACCTTATTTTATTTTTATGTTTACAGAATTTTATTCAGTAAAATAACCAAAAGTAAAAAAAGTAAAAGAAAGAAAGAAAGAAGGTATCGATGCTGAAATTGATTTTCTTTCCTATTTCTCTTTGTTTTAGTTTATTTTCATTTTATTATTTTCCACTTCTTTTATATCTGTTTTATGTTTCGTGTAACAATCGACTTTTGGCTGGAAAGATCATCTTTTATGCTTCCACAAAAAAAAAGAAAACGTTCACAGTCACAGTTTTTTGGAGTTACACCTTTCAATCATGTACCAATCTTTTTTGTTGGTAAAAGTACCATTAGCTTTTTTTGTATTCCCCCGATCTTGTTAAATAAAAGTGATTTGACTCCTTGCACATGTGTGAGTTAGGTACACAAACAAAATAGCTAAAAAAGGAAAGCGAGGCTATTCATCCAGCTGAGGAATGACGCAAGAAGATCACCGCTGGCAAATAATTATATATATTTAGTATTAAATGACATATCTATTATTAAACTACATGTATTAACCTTGATGTATATAGCAATAATGCAGGAGTCGTTTATGCTCAAATTATTTGGTCAATGTTAAACATCTTATATCAATAATGCGTCTTACTTTTGTAATATTTGTCTATTATAAAGCTACTCTTCCAAGAAAGAAAGATACACACTTACTTCAAGTGAGAATTAAACAAATAACATATTCTCCGGCTTAGATATATATTTTGGAATCGAGGCGTTTTGAGTACATTAATATTTATAAGCAAAGTATGAACAAAAATCCCAAAGGAAGTAGGAGGCACCATTGATCATCAACAATTTCCTTGAACGCCTTTTGTAAAACATGCAAGGAAAATAATATAAATCCTCAAGTCAAAATTTCTCCATCAAGTTACTTGTGCTTTTTTCAGAAATTTTGTACGCAGAGTACAAACATTGCCACAAAAAAAGTGTGAAAAAAAGAGCAAAGTATGATAAATACATCAAAACGGCTATCTGTACAAAGCTGGTACTAGGATAGCTTTTAATCTATATTACATAATGATGTGTGTAGATCACCTTCAGAATTAAATTGGCTAGTATAAAGTTACTCAAATAGAACACTTTAATACTTTCTATATTTCATTATTTGGTTTTAATGCTGTTCATTTAGTAAAACGATAATTGAGGTAAAGTAGATGAAAATAGCCCTCGTATTACGATTTTTATTAATAAACGAAACAGATAAGGTATGACTAGGCGCAGCAAAGTGTGTAAATGTTGAATATAATATTGTTGTTAGAATAGAAAAGAGGAGTGTGAAGCCATCTTTCTTACAGCCATTCATAATAACAAAGCAAATGCATACAATCCGTGTTAAGTACTTAGCATTTGTAACAAACTCCTTATGTGTCATCATATTTATGCTATTCCATCTCTTTTTTTATTCCCTCTTTTGTATAGCACCAATTTTTCAGGTTACTATACGCTTATGGAACGAGCAAGAGCAAATGATCAGAGTATCATGTATTATTTCATTTATTCTAAAATTAATAGGTAAAGAGAGTAACTTCGAACTATAATTGAAGACGTATTTTCTCCTTATAAAACATTGCAAATGCAGATCAAACTGTCAAAGCTGGCAACATCTCATAACGTAATGGGAAACTGGGTAGTTTATCACAATGTTTTTTAATAGTTTAGCTTGGTTTTGCTGCTGAAACCGAGTATCAGTTTTTTGTTTTGTTTTTTGTTTTGTTTTTTTCCACGGTTTACCGATCAAGTATATGAAGGGATACTTATTAATTTAAATTTAGAGCCATACCTATCTTGTAGAACAAGGCAAAAATCTCAGGACACTTTAATACATTGAAAGTTACACGAAATACTACGCTCTTCCTCTCGCTCATTTCATACCATGCGTGTATTAGATAAAAGCTTTTTGGGGTTAAATGAATGTAAATACATAAATATTTATTTGATGTTTCAGCGCCAAATGGATTATTCTATCTATTAAGGTACTATCACGTCATATCAAAAGATAACATGAATGCAATTTAAAATATTGGGTATTGAAAGGCTGAGACACATTTTCTTTATTTAGCATTTCCTCGAACATTAAATAAAACAGGAAATTGATTGAAAATTCTTTATTTACAAAGTTTACCTCATGTTGATGATAGCCTTTTTTTTTGCATTGCCATATATCAACAAAGGTGTGAGTTATAATAAACAACAATCCTTCATTCAATTTTGATGGTAACTGAAAGTATATTTATAATAAAGTTTCTGTTTATATATAAAAATAGTCATTACACTTTTGTTTAAAATTAGCAACGTATAATTGTAACACACACAAAAGTGCCCGTGCAACCATTCAACTTTGGGACAACCAACTTGAATTAATTATGCATAATGTTTTCATTTAATGATTAACAATATCTTTTAAGATGTTTTTCTTTTTAATATGAGGCAAAACATAGATTAAAAGATATATAGCCAGAAAAAAAAAGATGAGATGAGTCAAAGGAATTAAATACGCTTTTTCTATCATTAAATAGACTTTTTATGTTATGTATAGAGATAGGACGGAATATTGTATATAAAGCATTTTAAGCTTAATTGGGTAAAAAATTAGGTAAATGCTAATGATTAAAGAAAAATGATGATATGGGTTGGAGGGTTATGTACAAATAGTCTGTATTAGAGAGCAGCTTCGTTGTCTTGGTGATTATTGACTTGATTTTTTTTTTGTAAATTGACTTGAATCTTGATTATGTTAGGTCATCAGAAGTGGATGCATTAATATTCTTCATTACTGTTATGGTATGACTATCTTTTTTGGAACCATATATCTTTTCAGCAAACCTATCTCTTTATCCATACTATTTACACTTAATGCTCGCACTTGCATTGTAGCCCAAACTCAAAGAGTCTCTCCTCCAAATAAGTTCCATTTTTAATCCAAACATATTATCTTTGCTCGTCAGTTTATATTTCTTGATAAATTCAGTCATGAATTTATTCTTTTTGAAGTGAGCCTGGAGCCTTCCCAAGTTTAGATCGCGCATGTTCATTTCGAGAGCTTGCTTATCTTTACTATTTTTTGGTGTTGGGACCTTTGCTTTTTTCAGATGAATCATTACAATCATTGATATCTGGCACTGTGGCCTAATGCTTTTTTTCAGTAGAGTCACCCTATGTCATAGTGTGTTAATATAGAGTAGCCGTATAAATATAGCAATAAGAATACCTGGCTGCTGGTCTGAAAGTTGCTGTTTTGATTTTTAGCCTTGTTTATTATTGTGTTCGTAACTGTTTTCTTATTTGGTTTTTTAGGCGCTTGTATGAAGCGTTTTGGATTATACAACACCATCCTACACAATAATATGCCAGCTAATTTTAGTTTACAACAAAAGAAACATACCAATTACCTTTCAAACACCTAGCTTATTCTCTGAATTGCTTTTTCTTGTGTATGAAATGTAGAGCGATACTCTTTCATCAGTTTGCTTCTTTTTAACAATACAAAATAAATCTTGAATACTCCAGCTATGTGGTGATGCTTTTTTTTTCGATATATTTGGCCATTTTGCTTACACATTAAAATTGAGATAAGAATCACAAAAAAAAAGTACACTGTTATATGATATGCACTACGTTTTTCATTACATATTAGAATGATATCTTTTTGGAAATAAATGGTTCAATATGAACTTGATATTATTCTTCCCCTTGTAAAGAACCAAAACGACGTGAATTATAACTGTAATCCCTCGCTCATTTCCATTCATAAAGCCATTTTTACTGTTGTCACAAATAAAAGAGTTATCGTTTTATATTGCAAGAAATAATAATAAAAGTGAGTATCATCATCAGTGTATACTATCAAAGGCATCCCTACTATATTTTGAGATAGATAATACCACTTCGATTGGGATTAAAAAAAGCCTCTTTGTTTTTTGCCCATGGTTGAATGAAAGAGAAAGACAGGGTAAAAAACAGGAAAGTATTAATTTTTTCGTGATTAAAGCATGAAAAAAATAAATTATGCTTATAAAACATTGATACGTCATCATCCTCATTATATCGTGCTCATTGTTATCTGCAGACCGATGACACACAGTGATATGTATATAAAGACTTTTTTTTGCAGAAAAGCTAAGTTTTATTTCCTACCTTTCGATCTTATTTCTGCAAACACAAGCCATCCCTCAAAAGTTCATCATTAAAACGATCCTCTAAGCGTTTTCAAGATAAAGACTAAGAAAAATTGAATAGCAACATTGGTTTCTTCAATATATCACATTTTTTCTGTATTATCAGTGTTCTCATCATCATTCAATCATTGTGTTTACTCTATATTTTTGACTCTTACTGGTTTTTAATTTGACTTTGCTCATAACTCCATAGTAGTTTTATAAGGTAGAACTTTCAAGTACAGCATAAATTTTAAAATTAATACCGGTGTAGTTTTTGCCTTATTTTAATATTACCATATCATATCCCTCCTATATAAAGATCAAATATACAAAACCATTTGCTAAATCATGGATCGTTCGTGCCACTACCCCCCGTTCACTACTGTATTTTTAGACACGTTGACTTGGCAAATAGCCTTTTTAAGGCAAAACCATTTTTGACGGTCGTACATCATTCCAAAAGAGGGTATTTTATTCCTTAGAGCCATCAACGATTTTGATTTTCCTCTTTTGTACCTACAGTTCTGTCTTGATTAACCTAAGATCTTCAACTAAAGGCTATTTCCTAGAATGTAGAATTCTGCTTTTGTATTAAAGTAGTCTTTTGATATTTTATATAAATACGCGGTTTTCAAAGACTACTTGTTTTTATTTTCAAGAAAACAATTACATAATAGCAACGCATTAAATCTCGCTCCCCCTTCTTTTTATTAATACCATGGACTCATCATTTAATTGGATATACGTAACAGGCACTCAATGGAATGATCTTCCTCGCCAGAGTCAGCTTCAGCTGGAGAGATTGTGGTCACTTGGTATCTCTGGCACCATCAACATTCCAACGTTTCCAGGACCTGTTTTTGTGGATGAGTTCTGTACGTCGATAACTTATGTTGATCAAAACGATAACCATACTAGCTATCCTATTGCTCGTGTTCGCAGAAATACTCGCCTGGTATAAGTTTTATCTGCTTATTTTATATGCATATCATATATTCCTTGTGGATACTATTTTTTTTTACCCCTCTTTTATTCCCTATTTCATTGTGACTTCGGTCCCTTCTGTGGATGAAACTTATATCCTGATAAAAATAAAGCAAGTACTTACTCATTCATTGGGTGGAGAATTGAATTTTGATTTTCCAAAAAGATTCTGTCAAGTATTTTGGGTGATTGTATTGTCACATAAAAAAAACTCTCTCCGGCTGACTTCTTAAAAAGCAAATTCTCTCATTCAAATACATTCAACCTTTTGGATGTCGTTACACACCCTACTTTTTTAATTTTTTTAATTTTTCCCTAAAGAAGGATTGTGGTTACGTATTTATTGCTACTACAAATAATCTTGATAAAAAATTGGAATGCTCCCAATTTCATATTTAAGCTTCATGCGAGCACAATACTGTGTCACTGATTGCTAGAAAATAAACTCGCTTATTACATATTATGTTGCTGTTATATTCAAAAGAGGTACTTTTACATTAATAATAATGAGGATAACGTTAGTTTGATTGTTTTATACAGTATGTTTTCGTTGTTTCACACGAAAGAGTACATGTTCACTTCAAGCATAGTTTGGATTATATTGAATCACTTGAAAAAAGATGCGGCTAAACAGAGAGAAGCTGAAAATACAACAAGGTAATTAATAAAATGAGCAACTGGACTTGGCTAATCATTTGAGGAAGCAAGTACGGCATTGCTTTAAGGACCCCATTAAGGTAGACCTTTGTCGATAGCACGGATTTCAGGAAGTCCCTGTTCTTTTTTGAGGATACTGTAAACGAGCTCTTGGCGAACTATCCAGTCATAACATCCATGTTTTCATTATTGATATTGCGCAGATCCAATCGAAAATTCAATTTCATTGATGATAATGATGGGGCAGACAGTGTCTCTTCTGTATAGATAATATTAGTTAAATGAATTTTGATGAATATCTGAATAATAGCTTACCGTTGTAAGAAATACTGGTTGGGGTTGAAGAAATGCTCTAACACCGGTCCCCAGAATTTGACAATAAATGTCATTTCCGATAGCTGAGCTTGGGTTCCGGGAGTGAATGGAGTTGGTTTATAAGCGACCTTTTCCAGTCCATTGTGGAACGAACGTGTTTAATTATTACAAAACTCATGTAACACTTTTTAATAACATATATGTCAAGATATAGCATCTTGAAGGCACTGTCATCACATCCTTGGTATTTATGTCCTTCCATCTCCAGCAATACTTCTTTGGCCATGTTGAGAGATGTAACCTAAGCGTTTTTTCAGTAAATATATGTTTCATTTATCCATGTAAAATCATTTTAATAGTTTCAGAGATGCTACGATAACTTTTTTTCAAGCTGTTTTTTGTACAGTGGTTCTCCATGAAATTTAGAGAGACCGGAAATTATTGAGGAACGAACTTTAAGCGGGGAAGGAATATAGTTTGTCCGTCAATAATAGGTCTTACGTAGTTATATCAAATGAAAATATGCGAAAAACATGAGAATAAGTACATAAAAACACCTGGCTTTACTTAATGATTAAATTAAAAGACTAAAACTATACAAAAAAAAAAAAATTTTTTTTTGGGATATTTCTTCGTCATTTTTGCCAAATATTTTTTTCTGTAATCACTATATTTCGGAAAATCATATTTCCTCTAAATTTCAGGCATATCATTGGCTAAGTCCCATCCCCGTTTAGGATTCCTGAAGGAAAATGGTGCAGAAACGGAAGATAGAAGAAAACAGAAATTTCCACAGCTATTTTCAGAGTTCAGTTTTCAGAACCGGAAATTACTGAGGGAGGAGATTAGCGGGGGGGAATTAGGGGGGGGGGTCACTGTACTTGTTCAGTTTTTGTACAGTTGCGCCTATGTACAATATATCCTGTAATTTAGTAACACAGACGTTAGAAACTTTGTCAATCTGGTCATTCTTATTCTCTCAAGGGTTACATGCCTGCTTGAACATTCTAATAACACATTTGGATATTGACAACAGGCATTGTATCTCACATTTTTCTACAGATTGTACAATGGGTTCTTGTGTTTTTTGTAACATGACATTTTGAAACTTACCCAGCTTTATTATTACCACTCATAATCTTGCCACAAGATCTTGGAGCTCCATCTATAAAACAAATATATTTACAAGGACTGCACGTCTCACTATAAATGATAGTAAGGTTGAGTGTTATCAGTTTGTTTACGTTAGCTAATGGTTGATTATATTTAGAGTGCTTTAAGGTAGACAATGATTCCGCATGAATAAAGAAGCTTGGTTTAAACCTCATATTAAGTTGATAAATAAGAAAAATAAAAGAAGGAAGAAAGAAAATAACAAATGTATATTTTTTTAGTGGGAGTAACAAATCAATCAGAGTGGTCACATAGGTCAAACAATGAAAACAATGAAAACAGGCATCTCCTGATTATAACATGTTTATTTCTCTCAGGGATGACCCTTTTTTAAATCAAGTAATAACATCTATTTATTACGGAGTGTGTTTATTGTATCGGAAGCTTAAGGCTCATCAATGACCATTATTCAATTTATGTCTATCAAGGTCATTAATGAGTCTATGATAACATTTTTAGAAACTAGAGATGACATTTTCGATCCATATGCATGTTTCTAAAGTCCAGGTTATAATGTACTGAATTTCATTGCGGTCCGTAAATCAATGATAGGGCACGGGTAAATACTCCAAGGGGGAGACCGAATCCATTTTTCTCTCTCTTTTATTATTAAATTCAACATTATAACTTCATTGTAGTGATGTAGCATGCCCTCTTAGTAAAGTGTGTGATCACCATAGCGTACTTTATTAGGCTCAGGAACTAGATCTGTGTGGGACGATAATATTATTTGTGGCTCTACTTTATGACTTTTGAGACTGGGTTGGCATAAGTTTGGAAGCTGTAACTTGTGAGTTGATGGCTGCTCTCAAGCGAACACTGCTTGATACTATCCATTAATGGACCGCTTGTATATTTTTGTTCTTTTTAAATCATGGAGTGTGTCTAAGCTGGTTTGCCATGGGTATCCGCGCAATGACAGTGGAAACTGCACTTTGTATAATCAAAATGGTCATAAAAACGACAAGGGTTTAATTTGTAATGTAGAAGCAATTACTTAATAAAGAAAAAAAAATAGAAGGACATTTTATTAAAGAAGATCCATTAATTATATTCATATTTATATATTAAGCTGATCATTTTTTTTTGTATGACAAGATGATCAGTTGATCTGATCAACTTTTTTTTTGTTACGATTTAGTTACGATATAGATTTCCTCCATCACCTTAGACATACATATAAACATAATGGAAAGAGGCGGGTATTTTTTTTTTCT
>VCJJ01001680.1:0-12786 GCA_024139415.1 Backusella tarrabulga
CAAGCTTCACATGGTCATATAAGATTAATAGTTTGCACTTTTGCACTTTGCACTTTTGCACTTTGCACTTTTTCACTTTACACTTTTGCATTTTACACTTTGGCAGGCCACCATAACTAGTCAGAAACTGGATTGGTTTTGGGTTGGGAAGGCAATGGTAGGCCTTCCTTATTATCATCACCGTAAGGGAGATGCATACATTTTTATTGGACAATAGGGTTAGAATTCCGATAAAAGCGGTCGTCCCATAATAAAGTTAAAATAATTGATATTTGGTATTGAACATATATCTTTGTTTTGCAGTATAACCTGGCATTTGGAAACATGAATATGGATTGAAGTACTGTTTCCGGTTTCCAAATCAGTGCCAAAACGCCCATTGTAGCCGATAGGGCCAATATATTTTATAAGATGTGCAGCTTTTTCAGGTTTTACTGTGGTACCGTGCCTTGGGTTGATACCATAATCTTAGTTTCCCTTGACCCTATTTTTTTCTCATCAACCTTTTCTCAATAATTATCCTCCCTTTTCTCATTAATTTGAAAATATTTCCCAGCAACTTGAATAACTTTTCTCATTAGTTTGAATTTTTTTCTCATTTTCTTGAAAAAGACAGTAATACCAAAACATCAATTAGTATCTATAAAATGGATTGCAAGGGCCCCCATAGTTAAAATGACTATGCTATTAATTGTTTTCCTTTTAGAATACATTTGATTCTTTGGATCCTTTTCTTCATTGAAAGTGTCACTTTTATTATGTTCCATCATACTCGCTGTAATAGAGTTTTCGATGACATACTGCTTTTTAAAAAAAATACAAAAGTATAATAAAATATATAATACTAAGCTACCTGGTGAGTATTTTCTTCAATAATGCTCTGGTTTTATTAAAGCATAAATGATTTTGGTAGGACAAGAGAAGAGTATTGGTCACTGTTGATTGGTCCATATAATTCCCTTGCATTGATTTCGCTTATAATTAATATTAAAGGGTTTCATCAATCCTATATTGTTGCATCGGGATCTTCACTAGGCATAGATTCACCACTTAATGGTAATATTACACACAAACTATCGGCTAAACTAAAAGCATTCATGAATAATAGCAACTGTTATATTGTTTGTCATCCTATTTATAATGCCAAGTTACCTCGTTTACGATATTGGAGCACTGGTGGATGTTTGACCTTGGCGGTAAGCAGATCTATGAACTTGGAGATCGATGCAATGGGTGTACTTGGTGTTATTAGGCTGATACCTGAATCACTTAGTGCATCGCCTTCACGGCCGTAACCTGGAAAGTGTGGTGCATGTAAAGGTATCGAAAAAAAAAGAAGAAAAGAGAACCTAAAGAACGTTTTACTCTATAAAGGAAAAACACTCTAATAAGAATAAAAAAAAGTTGCACTTCCATGAAAATAATATCTGTTTTCAACAGTGTGTGTAAGATAACAATAATAGCTAAAATTAGAGATTTATTTTTTACGACATTTACATTCCCATTCTAATTCATCTACTGATTTTAATATGCCTGTTTTTTGTTATTATTACTATCAATGCATACTTGTGTGTTGTATTTTATATCGATAAAATAATAATATCATAAACCATTTGATAACATTATATTCAAGAGAAAAGTCCTTTTTTTAACTCGACTAAAAAGAAAAAATTTAATAAATCAATTATATTTTGTCTTACTTTGACAAGATCTTGGAACGGAACAGTGTAAATAATGATTTTGAATAGGACTTGCTTTTTTTAAAAAATATCATTCATCATTACTTGGGAGATGGTTTTTAACTGCACTTCAAAATATAAAAAGTGATGCTGATGGATAAGGTTAATTTAGATATATTTTACGAAGAATAAAAAAATCGGTAGTTTATTTATTACGCTTGATTTTTGTTTTTAATAACTCCCACTAAAACGATCTTTGGAATCAAATTGATATGTAAATATTTATTAAAATAAATGCACCTCGTAAATCGGGGTCAGTAATAGTATGGATTTTTAAATTGCTATCTTCTCGCTTGAACATAACTTTAAATAATATATCTCCTTTTCTTTCTATTTCTTCCCTTTACTCATAATCACCTAAATCAATCTTGTTTATTTATATTAATGGCAAGTTTGGGAGTTTCTGGTGGACCTGATGGTGTGTGCAATACCGAGTTATGTCTTAAATTCGCTCAAGACATAAAGCATGATATGAATCTCAACATTGATCCATGTACCGATTTTTACCAATACTCATGTAAGAATAATAATCAATCAATAATAGTTATAATGGAATATAGCTAGTTAACAGCACGCTTATAGGTGGCGGTTGGATTAGTGATTCGCATATTCCTGATTCTGAATCAGGTAACGACTCCAAAACCTTAATCTTCTAGCTTTACACTAATGTTAAAGACTAATACATAGGTGTTGGCACATTTTCTGATATGAGAAATGCTAATCTCGATACATTGGGTGCAGTGTTGAACGCAACATATGATGACTTATTAGGTAAAGCAAGAGACACCAACTTCTACGATCTAGAATTTGTTGGAAAGGAAGAAGAAACCGATCGCAAAAATTTCGATTCTTTAAAATCTTTCTATGACTCTTGTATGAATGAGAATGTTATCGATGCTTTAGGTCCAACACCCATATTCAACGATATTTACAATTTGACGACTTTATTCAAATATTCTACTTCCATGGACGATGAACCATTTGATATCAGAAGAAATGCTTATTTCACTGACATAATTAAACACTTGGCAGAGAATGGAGTAGCAAATATTATGTCCGTTAACATTGAGCCTGATGAGCGCCATCCTGAAACTAACAGTATCAATTTAAGCCAACCGAGGCTTGGTCTTCCCTCGAGAGAATATTTCAACCAAACAGAAATTTTGGATATATACAAAGAGGGTTTAAACAACGTTCTTAATGCAGTTTATGGCGAAGGAGCAGATGGTACTTCAACAAATGAATTCCGCTTGGAGAAACTCAGAGAAAACAATCTACCCACTCTGAACAAAGAAATAGTAGCAAGTATGGTGGATCGATTTATCGCTTTCGAGAAAAAGTTGGCTGATATAACACTACCAAAGTTTGTATAACCATCTATATAGATATTAAATACATAATTTATTAACTGAAATGCGTTTCTATTATTATTTTAACAGAGACGAGCTTCAGGATCCCATTGCTATGTACAATCCAAATACGGTAGATGAACTCGACAAAAAGTATCCATTAATAGGATGGCATGATTACTTCCGATATTTTATTCCTGATGATATTGCTATACCAGAAAAAGTTATCGTTACAACACCCCAATATTTCTCTCGACTTCATGATTGGCTCTCCAATGCTGACCATTCACTTCAAACAAAGACTCTTTATGAGTTCTTTCTCATTAAAGCTACCTTATCCAAGATAGATATGTTGGACAGCCATACAAGAGAACTTTATCGTGTCATGTACAGTAAAATCGGAAGCGGAACAACAGCCCCACCTTTGCGTGTTCGTGATTGTATTGGCAACACAGCCGATTTGTTTGGACAAATGCTTGGACGTTACTTTGTTATGCTGAAATTCGGCGGAGAAAAGCAACGCTTAAATGCCGGAAATATGATTGATAATATCAGAACGACATGGGCAAATAGACTAGACAAAATAGATTGGCTCGATGATACCACCCGCAAAAGAGCAGTCGATAAAGTAAAGCATATTAATCACCAAGAAGCCTACAGTATTCATACTCCAGATGATCGTTCACCAAAAGCTTTGAAAGAATACTATGGCGGTATTAACATTGATCGTGGTAATTTTTACGAGAATCAGATGTCCGGACACAGCTGGTTTTTCAAGAAAGAGTGGAGTAGAGTTAGCCAACCTGTTGATAACACCAGATGGTATATGGATCCACAAGATGTGAATGCATATTATTCACCAACATCAAACCAGGTAAGATAACGTTCGGCCTTATTTGTGTAATTTATACTTACTTGGTTTATATTAAAAGGTCGTAGTTCCAGCAGGCATTCTACAGCCTCCCTTTTATGGAGATGGTTTGCCTGAATACCTCAATTACGGAGGAATTGGTGTTGTAATTGGTCACGAAATCACAGTACGATAATAATTCAACATTCCAAAACAATGATGCAAGAACTAATCAATTAACGTCTACTTTTTTTTTGTTTTTGTTTTTTTATAAAAAAATAGCATGCATTTGATAACTCCGGTAGACTTTATGATGGAGGCGGACATTTATCTCAATGGTGGACAAATAAGACATCAGATGCTTTTCAGGAGAAAACAAAATGCTTTGTAAAGCAATATGGTAATTTTTCCATTGAAGGGGTAAATGGTGCAACCTACAACGTAAATGGAAAGGTAATGCAGTATGAACATTTAATTTTATTCTACAAACTAAACACGCATTATAGATGACTCTAGGCGAGAATCTCGCCGATAATGGTGGTGTCCATGCTGCATGGTCAGCCATGCAAAAAAAGATGAAATCATCTCCTGAGAAAAACTTGCGTCTTCCAGGATTGGAGAACCTCACTCCTGAGCAACTCTTTTTCATTAATTTTGGCCGTGTTTGGTGCTCAAACATGCGTCCGGAAATGGCAGTTCAAAGAGTGGGTGATATATAACTGAAAAAGACATACAAACTAATACATACATTTAGATTCGATCAGATGTCCATTCACCAGCCAAAGTCCGTGTAAATGCAGCTGTACAAAATAATGTTGCTTTCAAAGAAGCATTCAAATGTGGTGCTAAGAAACCAATGAATCCCGAAGAAAAATGCCTTATATGGTGAAATGATTATTAAGAGTTAAAAAATAGAGTGGTATAAACATTTATTTCTTTTTTAAATTTAATATAATATGCTCTTTAAAAGAGAGGTTTCAGAATTACAATATATAGAACAGAGTATAATGAAAAGGGGGAGGAATAAAGTCCATTTTATACATTGAAGCGTTTAATATGATCATTTACCATTTGCTATATGTGTGTGTGTGTGTATTTTTTTGAAGCGTTAATTTTTTTTAATGAAAAGGTGATTGAGGTCTATATTGCCCTTGCGGTGCTGCTTGTCCCATCATCGGTGAACCGTAGCCAGAGACAGATTGTGTTGAAGGATAAGAAGGTGGAATACCGAAAGAAGGTGAAGCGCCTCTCATTGATGGGTTTGCAGGGTGCATCATAAATGATGGTGTACTAGCATTGTACTGTCCTGGTCTACTGTTATAGCTTTGTTGACTGTAATATGTTCCCTGACTGTAGCCTGAGCGATGGGATCCACGAGAGCCCACAGAAGCATTGTCATCAACATATGCTCCAGGTTCTTCATACATGCTTCTCTCGTATTCTTCCCAGGTGATGGTAGGAATTGACTTTGGATCGAATGTACCTTCATCAGCCATTACCAATTTCTTACCCTTGTCTCCCATGACAACACGGGTGTTACCCCAAGAGAAGTCGTCGAAATGCCAATAAGAGTACAACGGAATCATGAAAGAAAAGACTGGAATGGCAAAGATAGAAACAATCATCCATGCAATATATTCCCATTTTCTGTGGAACAAAAAGATCAATGCTTGAAGACCGTAAACACCAGCAATAGTAATAATTGACATGACGGGTACACCAGAAGATGACGTTGCCAAACTATAGATAAGATAAACAAGGTAACCCATAATGGCAGGCTGGACCAAAGTACTGAGCAAATCAAGCATGACTACAAATCTCATAGAGAAACAACAGAAACCACAGAGTTGAGGCAAGAACACCAATTCTCCCAAGTTGTGAATGGTAGAGTTAATCCAGCGACGACGTTGAGATAACAAAATACTCCATTGATCGGGGGCGACAGTAGCACACTTGGCATCCGACACAAATTTAGTTTTATATTTAGGGAAATGTTTCAAAATCAAAGTAGTCAAGAATCTATCTTCACCCAAATGCAACAAGTTCTTTTGATGAAGAGTCTCGACCTTATTGATAGCGTAATCATCGATGATTTGGTTTGAAATCAACAGTGGCTGGTTTTGTTTAGGAGAGCGGATACGATACATTGAGAAACAACCTGGCAAACAAGTGACTGAACCAAAGAGAGATTCAAATGCCTTGATCAAGTAATGGGAAATGAAGTATTCGTACACTTGAATCATCGTAACCCAGGAGTCCTTCTCGTTTGACAAAAGGGTTTCACCACACAGACCAACAATCTTAGCATCGTGAGCAAATGCAGATACCATTCGATTAAGACCGTCTTTCATAACTTCAGTATCAGCATCCACCATTAGAATATATTCATAAAAACTAGGGTTGACGCCAATAACATTTTTGATTTGATGATACAGTTCCAGTTCCATTGGTGTCATTGGTGTACCAAAGTGTACCTTGTTCAAGAATCTCATCAAGATCAACTGACTGTCACGTTTACCACGGTTACCAGGCTTTTGTCTTTCGGTAGGCTTTCCAACTTTGGAAACAACAATGTAAGGAACGACGTGACCCTGGCATTCATACAATCCAGAATAAATCTTGGCCATATTGTGTTGCTTCTGACCTTCACCAACAGACAAGAATGAGAGTGCCTCTGGATCGACATTTGAATCAACACCCAGCACATCCAATACAATTCTTGGAGTTGGACGATCATTACCACCACCAACAATCATACCATCACAAATAATGAACAACAGCTTTCGCTTATCATCATACTGCAAGGCGGCAATAGAATCAATAGTCTTTTTAAGTTCTTCTTCACCTTCGGTGTAACAAGGGATCTGACAAATAACAAACTTATCATGCTTTTCAGGATCACGGAAACCACCAAATTGCAAAGCAGCCAAGAATTTGAATACAACCACCAAACAAAGGAAGACTGTGACAATCAACAATAAGTATTCAGCAAATAAACACTTGGCAGAGTTACGGTTATCGATAGCACCAACATAGTAGAGATTTCTTAAGCACACCAACTGTCGCTGTTTTGTTGCATCATCCAAGGATAACTGATTGAATTTCTCCGAGACATCTTGACCGGCATTCTGGCTAAAGAGACTCACTACAGAAGTGTCCAAAAAGTCCAATTCCGAGTTGGCTGGTTGAGCAACACCCTCTGGAAGATTGAAGTAGCGACCACCCAAAATATAGGCGGTAAGATCGTAAACATGGTCATTCAAAATAGCCCATTGGCGAGTTTTTCCATTACTAGTACCAGTAGCCTGGTTCTTGATGTCCTTTGGATCATATCCCATATTTCCCAACTTGTAATTTTTACGAAGATATGTCATCTGTTCATAGTACCAATCTGGTCGAGGATCGTCGGTGTTTGGCAAAAAGTTGTGGTATTTAGCATTGGGATCTGTCAAATTAGTATTATAATCAGCTGATACATATTCATTGACGGTGCCAGAGACACCCTGACAAAGAGCAGAGACCTGAACGGGGAACAAAGCTGAGGCATCGGTACCTCCATAGCTTAAAATGGCAGTCTGAGGAATGACTTGACTTGCCCAATGGTGAGGAGCAAAGCTAGTCAGATCAAACACTTCACCACGAATGGCAATATAAGCATTGTCCTTGTCTGCATGTGCCTGTAACTCGGAAGTAGAGAAAACATCCTCATGAGGACAAACCAAAGAACCAAAGAATACCAAGAACCAAATAATAAAACCAGAAGTCAAAAAGATACAGAGGCACAATGTGAATTTTTCTCTCCAGGCAATTTGAATATCAGGGCGTTTCATTTTACCACACATGACAAGGAACTTTGTAGGTACCCACCATGTCATAAACCAAACAAAATTTAACCAATGGCGACGACCACGAGACATTTTTTCTTCTTCCTTGGGTGCTTCTTCTTCAACAACATCATTTGTGGGTAGCATTTGTTTCAATTCGGCGGTAACTTGGTTTCCATAAATCTCTGAGCCATAATGTGATTCTGTTTCACCATAGTGTGGCTGATTTCGGTTATTATAATAGTCATCTTCTGATATAAAAGAGCGTTGGTCGTCTGTATAGATTGAGCCCGCCATATGTGGGAGAGGTAATCCAGCGGCCATTGCGGTTTGGTTGGCACCTTGGCGACCAAGATTATAGTCGGACTGACCAGCAGCAGGTAATAAAAATTCAGTATTTGATCCAAAAGAGAGATTGGACAGGGTATCGGTGCTGTGATCTCTTTCCATACCACCTATCATCACTGGTGCCGCCACTAAAGATGCCATGTTTTCTGTAATACGCTTTTCGTCTTTTAGTTTGCGCTGCTCTTCCTTTTCAGCTGTGCGCATAATATCTTCTAAGGATTCCCAAGTGGGTTCATTTAAATATATCTATTTTTGTTTGGATTGGTAAGTTATCATTCATCTCATCGCTGGCTACTATATATATTACCTTTGTTTCTCCAACACTGGCTTGTTTTTCTGTCCACACAAATGATGCAACAGCAGCCACACATTGTTCTTTAGGTGTACCGGATTTTCCAATGGATGCGAGTTGTGTTTCATAACGCTCTAAAAACTCATCATGGAAATAGGAAACAGTATATGTTTTGGATAGACGCTTGCAAATCTGTGGTAATCCCCAAGCTCTAATCTGACTTTTCACTCTTGCAGAATCAAACTGATTAGGTGCTGAGGAATCGTTAGGACGGATACAAAAGACAAACCAGGGGATGGTTTCATCCAATGTGGTGAAGAGGTCATCCAATGATTGGTTCAACTGCGACAGGAGCATAGAGACATTCTTTTTTGTGGATGTGGGCTGGACAGCGGGTTCTAAGGTTGAATTTCTGGCACGTTTGGTTGACTTTGAGCGACGCATTGAAGGTCCACGTAGAGGTCCACTAGGTTGTTGTGCGTTCAATATAGCGTCCTTTTGTTTTGGATGGTTTTCGGTATGGACAGAGCTATCAGCAAAGAGTTCTAGAACAAAGCTATTATAAGAAGCAGGCGTTGTGTCACCACCTCTGATCAGCTGTACCAAATCCGGGTTCAATGAATCTTTATTGGACTCCAAGAAGCCACTGGGGTCGTAAGTCACTTGACCGGCAAAGTGTTGAACAGCAAATAAACGTTGACTGGCGTCTGTTGACTTGATGCTAAATGAGTCGTGGTTACTATTGTACTTGATGTATGCGTCAAACATGATTCCATCTGTTGCAGTCGACGATTTAGCATGGTGATTTGTAAGTTCGGAAAGGCCATGCTTGTGTCGTGTCAAAAGCTCAACGCATGCTTGGTTGTTGAAATAAGGAACATCCTCCACTTCCAAACCTTCTGAGCGATACTCCTCAGTATCGACTTCGAAAATGGTACGCTGGTAAAACTGCTGAAGACGTTCGTTTGCGAGATTGACACAGAAGGAGTTGAAATCGGCAGGACCGTTGGAGAGACGCAAGCCAGGTAAGTCCAAAATGCCAATAAAACTATGCACGGCTTCTGTACAGAGCTTTGTGTTCATGTACTCGACTAACCACGTAAATAATAGCGAATAAAGGGATTGTACGATTTCGTCTCGTTGGCGTCCAGCCCCTGCTGCATCTAAAATTAATGTCGTGATGTCCTTTTTAATCATTTGCGTTTTGTAAGTCAGTACTTCTTCCAAGGCACGTGGATCGACCCCCAAAAAATCTGCACATAGGCCGAGTGTCTCTGTGTTTTTAACAAAAGCCGCCTCCTGTACACTTGAGTCGTTTATAAACTCCAGTTCACCCAAATGCAGCAAACAGGCAACCAGCTGCCAGATACGAGCCTGGTATTTTTTGGTGATGCCGACCAATCGCATTGCCTGCTTGACATTTTTAAAAGCATTTGCCTCACCACCTGCAGCAGCCATGTAACGCGGGATATAGCGATATTGGTGTTCGTCATCGAGCTGTAAAATCGATTTTTCCTCTGCAGAAGCACCTGCAATAAGCTGATAAAAAATGTGAAAGGTCTGCTCATTACCAGGAGAGTGTGTAACCCGAGATTTATCCAATAAATAATTGAGGAGTTTGGTGCCCACCATACGGCCCCGCTCATTAAATTGCAATTCTACATACTTTCCAAATCGAGAGCTACTATCGTTTAGACTTGTACGAGCGTTACCAAAAGCTTCCAAAACAACCTGGACGTTCGACACTTGTGCTTGGAGCTTTGTTTCCTTTTTCTGTGACGAAAGATGAACAAGATGATCCAATACGGATTTAAACAGTTCGGTTTTACCGCTGCCGGTCTCTCCACTATTTAATTAAATAAAAGCAGCGTAAGTTTTTTATTTTTATTTTTTTTTATTTTGTTTCAATCTCCACTCAATTTCCGATTCAACCCCTTTTCCAGATCCCCCTCTTTTTTATTATTTGCTATATATTATATGCGTATATTGATACATATATAACCATATATTACTACTACTTGATTGTGCTGGATGCTTTACCTTAGTATAATAGACTGATCAATACCCGTTCGTCTCATGTGAAGATAGGACTGATTTGTCAACTTGTAAACGTGAGTCGGTAAAGGTTCAAGGGCGTCGGAACCGGTGTCTTTATACTCTGCAACATACTGAGGACTCATGGGTGGCATGGGTTTGTACGGATTCATGGCAACAAGTACCGAATCGCTGATCCGAGAGTAAAGCACATTTGTTCTGAATGCATACTTTAGGCACTCTGTCACACTATCCTCGGTCCAGTTTGACTGGTCAGCCAGGTCAAATGTATCCTTGCCAACGGTTGTCATGACAAAAAAGTGAAATAAACCCTAAACGCTTTCTATCTGAAAAGGGAAGAGAGAATAGGAGGAAATAAAAAAAAATAAAGGATGTGAGAAAGAAAAGGAAAGAAAAGTGATTTAAAAAAATAAATAAATAAATAAAAAATAAATGGAGAGAGAGCGAGAAAAAGAAAAAAATAGGTTAAAAATAGTATGGCAAAAGTTGTTTTTAGATATTTGTGCTGTTTTGTACGATAAACCATTTTTATAAAGAAGTAATACTCTTGTCATCATTGGTTGACGTGTTTTGCTCGATATAAAGTTTATTTATTTAATTATTATTACTTATTTCGAACGCTATTTGATAAATGTATTTTAATAAGAGCCACATGAAATGAGGCCATATAGCATTTACTATTGTTCGAACAAACTGTAAACAGAATATAAAGTTCTGCTAGATTTGCAAACGAGTTCCTTTTTTCTTCTTCAATAAAATGTGACTATATTCGATCTCAGATATTTTATTTTAATAGTCCTGAACTCTACTATTCGTCCATGATCTACAAGAGTAATAAAGCATATTCTGCTTGATTTATTTGCTATTTTTTTTATTAGAAAAAAGAAAGACAAAGTAAATAAACAAATCAATTAAGAAAAAAAAAACAAGAAAGAGAAGGGGAAAGAACCTAGACTTTCGAAACTCATTTAACCAACTTTGACAATCATTTCGTGTCACTAACAAAAATGGGTTTTTTTAAAAATAAAAAAAAAAAGAGCTGCAAAAAACACATTAAAAAGTGATGAGGATAACTGCTTTTAATACAAGTTTATTATTTCTATTTTAAGTGATTTATTACATAAAGCAGTTCATGAAGGCTAATAATAGACAGAAACCATATGATGTTTGATGATACTTTATTATTATCAAATCAATCAATAGATATGACCACCATTTATTTATATTCTATCACTGTTTATCAGGTCAATAAAATCATAATTTTAAGAACCCTGAATCTCGATATGTACATTAATTGTTGCTAAGCAACTATCTTGATAATTAATTTCATATATATATAAAAATCGTTTTTGTGTACCTTTTTATATCATTGGAAGCTCTAAACTTTAACATCGTTTCATGGAAACTATACTGCATATATACGCTTTGACCAAAATAAAGAGCTTAGTGCACTTAATCTAATCCAATTTAGTGTTGGGACCATTTATCAAATAAAAAAATCTCGGTAAGCATGAACCAAGCCACGGCTACTCGTGTGTTTTAGCGAGATGATTTAATAGGGCTCAAGATGTGTTTGTTATTTAGAAAAAAACCAATATATGACAATAACCTTAAAAAGATTCTAAATAGAAGTAACAAAACATCTATTGTTTCAACAATGGATTGTGATTCATCACATCAGATATTATACTTTATTCTTTCCCTGTTCCTTAATTATATTTACCCTCAAATGAATATATACCAATGGTATCTTACCTTTATATTGAAGGGCAAAATAAAAAAAGGTCCCGTCAAAATGTAATTTGAATACTAACTCGTAATGGCAATAAAAATAAAGAAGGTATACAGCTAAAAATAGATTTCTTACATGTCACACACCCCTACAGCTCAGTTTGAATCAAATAGACGTTGATGACAACGTATAGTGTGATGTAATTATGGAAGAGCGTTTCTGCTTTTCAAAAAACTTCTTTTTTTGTACGTGCATTAATGTAAATTAATCAGTGCCCAAATGAGTGCAACATGTGAGCATTGCGATAAGCGATAGCAGTCGCCACGTTTTCTTTCTTTTTAGTTGACACTTGTTCTTTTCTTTTCGCTTATTATCGTTTTCCCTTATTTATTTACTAAGTTGTGAAAAAAAAGGATGAAAATGAATGAATTAAAATACTGTTGTCATATATAAAAGAAGAAAGAGGGAGTGGGTATCGCTTTTTTTTGGGAGGTTATTCTTGTTTTGTTGATTTTTTTTCGGTTATTTTGTTTTGGTTTTGTATGCTTTTCATGTCGTTTTAATATCATTTTTTTTTAAATGTAAAAAAAAAGGAAA
>VCJJ01001681.1:61765-74759 GCA_024139415.1 Backusella tarrabulga
AACTTTATTCTTTATATTTATAAAGAAAAACAATGAGTGAAAGTCCAGTAGAAAAACCAAGTCGCCGCGATGGAGCACGTAAAATGATGGATTCCGAGAATTTAGAAAAGCACGTTGCCCGAGCACAAGAGGTTATTGCAAGTGACAAAAAGGAGGTTCCACCTTTTTGGATCAGCAAGTACAAAAAAGAGGCAGCAAGGAATTGGGATTTGTTTTATAAGCGTAACACAACCAAATTTTTCAAAGGTAAAAAGCTCTAAAAAGAAATGGGCGGTATCAAATATTCATGGACTGTATTAGACCGTCACTGGACAGATCGTGAATTTGAAGAGTTGGCAGAACAAACCATCACTCAAAAGTGCCTGGAAGTTGGATGCGGTGTCGGCAATTTTGTATTTCCTGCATTGGCCGATAACCCCAAGCTTTTCATCTATGCCTGTGATTTCTCCAAGCGTGCAGTGGAGATGGTGCAAAGCAACGAAAGTTACGATGAATCACGCTGCAAGGCGTTTGTATGTGACTTGACAGTCGACAAGCTGACCGACAACATCCCAGAAAATAGCCTGGATCTTGTATCCGCATTGTTTGTGTTTTCAGCCATCCCGCCTGAGAAGATGGATATTGCAATCAATAATATTAAAAGTGTGCTGAAACCAGGTGGACAGGTACTTTTCCGTGATTACGGCATCTATGATGAGGCTCAGATCAAGTTTAGTAAAGCATCGGATAAACGATTGGATGACAACTTTTATGTGCGTCAGGACGGTACCATGAGTTATTTCTTTTCAACGGACGATCTTCAGGCTAGATTTGAAAAAGAAGGTTTCAGGACAAATCGCAACGAATATGTATATCGGGAAACAACAAATCGTCGTCTGGAAATGAATGTCGATCGCATTTTTGTACAAGCCAAATTTGAAAAAAGTTTATAGAAAAGAAAAATATAGAAAAAGAAGGCTATTTGATATATGTATATATATAAAGATTTAATAAAATAAATATATAGAATTTAAGACTTTTTATATGTGTACATTTCGTGTATATTTATAAACTCTAAGGATAATAGTTTAAGCAGATGGATTGAATCCATATTTGCCGCTCAAGACACGCACCTTATCCTTGAGTGAATCAAGAGTAAGGTAGGTGCCCTTAAGGAATCGGTCACCGCTTGTGGGGTCAAAGGAGGTTCTACCATGGAGAACACGTCTATTAGCAAAGAGGACAAGTTGTCCGGGTTGTAAGGTGAGTTGGAAACGAAGTGATTCGTCTTCAATAAAGTCAGCGAAACGTTGGAAAGCACCATAGAACTTTTTAGCGTCTTCGGGTGAGAGATCATCCATGGGGCCTTGGAATTGAGGTGCATAGTTAACATGGCTAGCCCAAGCGGGTCCGCTTTGAGGCTCGTCAGTAACTATGGTAGGTCTCTTATAGAATATGTGATGGCCATCATTCAGGTAGTGGAAGGTAACTGGTGTCTTGCGTAAAAGCTCATAATCTTCAGGATACTTTTCTTTTAATAACTCAACGGCGCGGAAGGAATCTACAAAAATACTGGCGCCGCCTGTCACTGTGTTTTGTAAACTGTGTAAAAGTTGGACACCTGGAGGAGAGTCAAGGTACCTGTATATAAATGTGTTATACAATATGAAAATTACCGTGATATTATTTTGTCTTACATAAGATCCATATGGAAACCCAGGTAAAGACTGGTATAAGCAATGTTGATAGATTTTGCGACGTTCTTTACATCAAAGTCTCGACCATAGAAAGTCTCATCAATAGGACCAATTCTCTCCGCAGCCTGAGTACATGCCTTTTCATCCAGAGGCACATTACTCAAAAATGCTAGACCATTGTTGTACAAACGCTGGACAACAGTGTGGAGCCCCGCATCTGTGTTCATATAGTCGTTATACGAAACCCAGTCCAACTTGTATTCATCTCTGTTCCATGTTTGGGGAACAATATGATTGAATCTGAATCTTTCACTGCTCTCGCTGGACTGGTAGCGACGTAGGAAATCAAGAGGGAATCGACTCACATGCTCTTCGCTGGTGGTCTGATGGCGAAGTGGCTGGCTCCATTTAATCTCTGCCTCGTCACCAGTGATGGCGACAGAGCTTGGTTTGATATCCAAGGGGATATCAGCAGAGGAGTGCAGTTTTTGGCGACTGGAGGGGTGAAGACAACGCTCACATTGGCAATTGTCTCTAAGCCAAAGGTAGCTGTAGGTGCTTGGTGTCTGATCCCAGTTGACATGAAGGGAATGGTCATCTTGGCGGGTTGTAATTTTTTCAGAGGTGTTTGACAGGAATCTCGACAGGACTCTGTTATTGACACTACAGGTACTCTTGGTAAGTGGTCTAGTTACTGCTGCTGCTCTAATGAGAGAATACATGCTTTTTTTTTGTTTATAAAATATTGAAAGAAGGAAAGAGGAATGGATGAAATAGAGAGAAGGTTGGAAAAGAGAGGTCTATAGACAAGTCATGTATAAATCAGGTAATTCGATTAACATAAAAGGCATTTAGAATTGGTAAGAAAGTTTAAATAGGGCTTCATTTTCACGCTCAACTTGAGTATGACAAAAAAACAATATATATTAAACATTTTAAAACACCGCATCGCGATGCGTTGTAACAGCATTCCATTAAACTTGACCATTCGATCATTGTGACTATAATAATAATTCTTTATTTTCATTTTACATTCGTTCATTTTTATATATTTATCTATCTATTTTTCTACTTTTTTCATTTCCCTGGAAACAAAAATAAAATGTTTCTACGACTATACCTACGCTCAACATTACTGTACATACTAATATTTTGTCACACCATCCAATCACAACGTTTTTCCGACGATTTCTTCAAGCACTTATATGATCTCATCCCTGAAGACCGACCAAACTATCATCCAGTAATGGATGCCGACATATTTGCTGGACTTTATCTGGCCTACGATAAGTTTCAGCGCTACATTATGCGCCAGAAAAATATCATTCCAAATCTTGTACCTGCAGAGAAAGTGGAGTACTATGACGAGAATTCAAACATAGTGGCTGATTTAGTGTTCCATTCAAGGCTTGCTAGAACCATCAATTGTAGAGAAAGCTTTGATAATTGGGACTGTGAGGATTGTAAAGAGGTATTACCGGATGCCCAGGTTGTGCGTACCTTCGGTACTTATCCTTTGGATATCGTAGGCCAAGTTCTTTTATCAAAAAAGTAAGTCCAAATTAAAATGATTTTTTGCAGCTAATGATTTTTATCGATTTTTATCGTTGTTACTCGTATAAATATGTATGCACAAAGAAACAAGACGATTTATGTTTTGATTAGAGGTGCAAACAGTGCCAGAAACCATAAATTGGTAAATTTATAATCTATTCAAGCAAAAAATGAAAAAGAAAAAAGAGTACTCATATTCATGTTTAAATTCAGGCTCGAGTGTCTGAATTGGTTGATCATGAGTTTATTCCAAATGCTAAAGTTCACCGAGGTGTGTATCATGTTTAATGTATGGAAGCAAATCTAACTGATGAATTAGGAGCACAGTTAGCAGTTCAGGATATTAGAGACATTATCATCAACACACTCGATTTACAAACTAGGCTACATCCTACTTTTCGTGTTCATGTTGCTGGGTAAAAGAAAAAAACAAAAAAGAAGCCCAATTATCTTGTTTAATAAACCATTTTAATCTAGACATTCTTTTGGTGCAGCTATAGCCTCGCTGTTGGCAGTAGAAATAGAAAAGAACGTTATGAGAGTCAACAATAACACCTTGTCTGGTTATTTCATAGGCAAGCCTCGAGTGGGTGATGAAGGCTATGCTCAGTATGTTCGTGATCGTAATCTTGATATGAGAAGAATGAACCATTTGAGTGATTGTAAGTTTGTGAAAAAAAAAGCAAAAGCAAAAGCGCAAATTGGCTCAATTGTTGTTTACATTCGTCTAGCGATACCCAATGTACCTGCAGCTGCGGATGGATATACTGTGAGTACACTGCTATTACATTCAGTCATATATTAATAAAATGTGTTTAGCATGAAGGAACAGAATACTGGGAATACGCAATAGAGCCTTCTAGATTACGTAAGCCATGCTCTTTATTTACATAGAAATACACATACTAATTAATGGGGTCTGCAGTCAAATGCGTAGGTGCAAGGGAATCCCGAGATTGTATTAATACGATTGAAAACAGAAACATACTGGACCATATGATGTAAGTAAAATATCTCTCTATGTATACTTTATTTATTTAACAAGTTAATATTTTATGTATAAATGCAGCTCAATGGGAACAGACCACGGTTGTAAATATCTTGGCGGTTAGCGTTTGCCCTTTTGCTGCTGCTGTTGGGCGTTTGTGAACAATTGTGAAAAGCTGGTCATGTCTGATATTGTCTTTTGGGTATCAGCTTGGTTTTGGCTGATTTCTTTAAAGGCTTCGGGATCTGTTGTTTTACATATTACATCTTAATACATTAATTCATTAATACATTATCACTCAATATGATTTACCCATATCCTGGACACTCTTTAGCATTCTTGGCATAAACAGCATCATGATTCCACTAAAGCCCATCATCAAGAACATGGGATTCTTAAACATGCCCATCACATTGAAGGTTTTATGTTCCTAAAAGTCCCATCAGATCTCCTTTCCTTTTCCCCTCTTTCCTATCCATCTTCTTTACCATAAAATAGTCTGCCTCTGCTTTTGCCTGGATCTGAAGTGGATAGTCAACTGAAAATCCTCTTTGGTTCCAATCGATACCTAAGCCGGTATAAGTGGCACTGATCTTATCATCGTCGCTTACATCAACACGTAACTTATTTCAAAAACGCTTAGTTTATTGTCAATCATCGACCAGCTCATAATTACCTTTGGAAAGATGTAATCAATGCTTTGAATTTCGAGCAAATAAGATCCTGGTTGGACGTTGGGGCTAAATAATAGTGTTAATGATTTAATTCCGAGAGTTGTTGAAAGTGAATCATGTTTTTTCTTTTTACAATTCAAATTGTCCTTGCGTGTTAACATGTGCAGTATGTTGAGCTCCATTGAGGACGGCTCTTGTGGTAGCCAAGTTTATATCCTTAACATCTAAATCAATCAAAAGGCCCTCTTTTTAATAACCCTTTTTATATTAAGAAACTGTCTTTGCTTCTACCTTGGATGAGAGAATTGGTGGCAATGTTGCCTTCAAGCTTTACTGCAGAAACAAGGGCAACAAGTACACTAAATAGTAAAAAGTGAGTTTGTGATATCAGCGTATTTGAAAGAAAGATGTATTACCTTGCAATAAGGACGCAAAGTACTCTCATATTTTGATCAAGTAAAAGAGATAAACAATGTGAAAAATACAAATGTATAAAAACATTTGGCAACATTTTGTAGCTCCGACATCGCTCTTTCTGGCGACTTTACAAACAAGTATGCCATTAATATGATAATACTATATAGCTCTAATTATTCAGAATTAAAAGAAAGCTTCGTCTTCTTCTTCTTCTTCTCCTTCTTCTTCTTTATTCATTACTAAAGTGATATAAGTGTATCAAATAACAATAAGAACTGCACTGCATACAGCGAGCAATTGTAAAAAGCACTTCTTTATATGATTGACTATGTTTATAACCAGAATGATGCTGTTCTAAAACCTAGAAATAAAGTTTGCAGACACACACGTGATTGATTTACATGATTATAAAACCATTGCTCTTCATCTCGCGCTCTCTTTGCACATCTTTCTTGTTTTACTACCATTCGTACGCATACGCAAACACTAACGTTTTATCTTTTTCTCTTGCCCTTTTATCCTTTGCATTTCTTAATTTAAATAGTCAATTGATGGTTACCAATACACATGTAAACGCAGCTTGGGTCGTCGTTCTAACAAGCACCAACGACTATATCAAAGGCATTTTGTCTATGAAGCACAAGTTACACAAGGTTCACAAAAGCCAATACCCCCTTCTTGTCTTGCACACGAAATCGGTCCTACCAGAAATACGAGACCTGTTAAAAAAGGTAGGATGTGTATTGAAAGAGATTGAACCTATCTATCCCGAGGGCAAGATCACCTACCGAATGGAAAGGTTTTCAGAGACATGGACCAAACTGGTTGTTTGGGACCAGGTCGGCTACGATCGCTTGGTGCTCTTGGATGCCGATATGCTACCCATGCACAATATGGATGAGCTGATGACGATGCCACTCCCAGATAAAGATTGGATTGCTGCATGCCATGCGTGCGTTTGCAATCCCCAAAAGATAAGCCATTACCCCCCGCGCTGGAATCCAACAAACTGTGCCTATACCCACTGCGATAAAAAGGCCAATGTGGTTGCTCCTCCAGTAACCAAAAACATTGACTACTTTAATAGCGGTCTTGTTGTGCTGACACCAGATGCAGAAAAGTTTCATGAGATGCTTGCCTATCTCAATCGTATCCCCGATTTACATATCTACCCCTTTCCCGATCAAGATTTCTTGAATGAAATATTCAAGGGACATTGGAAGTCACTTGCTTATATCTATAACGCGCTAAAAACAGTGCAATCGGCGCATTCTCCCATGTGGGAAACACGTTATGTAAAAAATATACATTACATCTTGTCAAAGCCATGGGATATTCAACCTGATCAGAAGCTATATGGAATAGAAGCTATCTACAAACCGCTGTACGAGCTTTGGTGGGATAACTATAAGGCTTTGGATCAAGAGATCGATTTGGAACACCTTGAAAGTATTGTTACTTCTAAATAAATAAAACAAGATAAATATATTTAATAAAATATCCTTGTAACGAAGCAGGGGGAAAGTGTGTTGAGCATCATCGTATTCTGGAACCCACCCCTCTTTTTTTATTTAATGAACAGGATTTTCAAACATTGAAGAGTCGATTAATGCACATAGGTCATTTAAAGTTTTACACACATAAACATTAAAAAATAACTTTGATCATGGGGTAAATATATAACCGAATTCGTTCATGCAGATGAAAAAGCTAATGCAAAAGCGTTATTAATTCATATACTTTATTTATATTTTTATTTAATTAAAAAAAAGGCATTTAGTTATTCGCACAGGCTTTATGTATAGATTTTGGTAATTCTGCTTTTATCATAAATCAAAACAAATATCCACATATAAGGGTACCCAAACATATCTATTAGAATATCGTAATATTTACCTATTTGTATGCCACTTTGCAGCAAACTGATATACCTATTACACTTGAATGCTGTTAGATCGACTCCTAAACCAATGAGTAATTATTACCTAACAAACCGTTCTTACATATTTGTCACAAGTATGAGATTGCAAAACTCTCCCAGCATAGTTCAACTTATAGTTACCCGGCTAAGAATGATAAAGGGTCTGTACATAATTTCATATTCATATTTTAGATCAAGTTTATTTTCTTTGTTCAACCTGAAATCATGTAAAAATCATATTGAAAGTTTAATCATCCTCTGTGTGACATGATTTAAAAAAGAAAAAAACACTGTCAAAAACAAATAAAAAGAAATGAGTAAATAAATCAAAAAGTTCTTCTTGCTCATTTATTCAAGTCCGTGGATCAAACTTATTATTTTTTTATTCGTTTTTTTTTGGATAAAAGAAAAAAGATACAAAAGTTGCCCATTTCTCTTTTGTAATCACTTTTGTCCTCTCCGAGATTTTTCTATTTAAGGAGAATAGAGGTGACTGCTTGTGTAATCCTGACAATTTTTTTATTATATTTTCGAGTCTTTCCTTCTCTCTTCCTTTATTACTTTCCTTCCACTTTTTCCTTTTCTATTTGTTCTATCATCAGGCTACTTTTGATATGATAGATCAATTCCCGGTGAACTCGGGAAATGTGCCTCCCCCTTCACAGTCCTCGAACCTTTTAATTCATCAATTCAATCAGTTTCAAAGTCAGAAGCGAAAGAGTAAGGAATCACGACCTGTACCAAAAGTAATGATATAGAAAAGTAAATCATAAGAAGAATGTGTAAATCTATTATCATTTATCAACGATTATTTTTCTTGGGATAAAACAGTTAAAGTTAGATCGGATTCTTGGAAATACATCAACTTCTTCAAACGTCCTCGCAACTGCACCAAACCTGGATTTAATAGCATATGCAGCAGGCGCCGTGGTTGTCTTGTACAATCAAAAAAGAAACAAACAAGTCGGATTTCTTTATCTTCCATCATCCTCGTCATCATCCTCTTCTATAAATAACTCATCACCTCCAACCTCGAGCCTACCACTTGTACTACCCCTCGGTAATGGTAATGAGCTCCTGGCATCCAACCCCACAAATACCGAGGATGAGAAAAAGAACACACCCGCTAGCACTCGAGCGAAACCAATCAGCTGTCTAACCTTTTCGCCTGATGGGAAATATCTAGCTGCAGGAGAAGTAAGGTTTAAACAATAAAACGAAAAAATTGACACGATAAAAACACCTCTCTCCCTCCGTAGATGGGTCATCAGCCACGTATTTTCATTTGGGATGTTAAAGAAAGGACTTTGATAAAGGAGCTCAAATCACACAAGTTTGGCGTACTTTCATTGTGCTTCTCCCCAAATATGAGATATCTGGTCTCGGTTGGCTTTCAGGTACATTTTTCCTATTTAAGAAAATTCAATATGAATTCAAACCCCTTTCTATAGCATGATGGTTATCTTATTGTGTGGGATTGGAAAAAAGGAATTGAACTTGCAAGTAATAGAGTAACGAGTCGTGTCAATGCTTTGGCTTTTTCAAAAGATGGTTCTTATTTCGTTACTGCTGGTTTACGTCATGTCAAATTCTGGTATCTCAATCCAAATGGTCGTCTACCAAAACGAGTAGGTTTCTTTTTTTTTTTAAAAAAAACCCCATTTGGTAATATATAGGTTTTTTTAATGATTGTGCATATAGGGTAATTCAAGAGAAACTCAAGTACTGGATGGAAGATCATGTCTGTTGGGCGCTCTGAGAGACGCTAATTTCGTGGATATGGCTTGTGATCAAAGTGGCACTGGATATACATATTTTATTACGGAGCATGGCATTTTATGTGCATTCAAAGAGGGAAGAGTTATTGATAAATGGGTGGATCTTCAGGTATTTATATTTTACTATTTATTTATTTGTTGTTGTGCCAATATTTATAAATAAAAAATATTTAGGTGAAAAATGCATATTCAATCGCAATTTCCTCGAAATACATTGTTTGTAGCTGTGCGGAGGGTATTATTCGGTATAGTGCCTGTTTTTTTTTCTTTCAAAAGAAGTCGTTATTCATAGTCTATTATTAGATTGTTTGAGCCTGTAAGTCTGAAATACATTTGTATTTTGCCAAAGCCACATCCATTAGGCGTTGATGTCAGCTTAATCACATCACCAGATATGCTAAAAGCAGCAGATGACACTTGCTATCCTGATGTCACAGCATTGGCGTATGATGAGCGTTCACAGCGAATCACGGCTGTTTATTCTGATCGAAGTCTTTATATGTGGGATATTCGGGATTTAGATAAAGTAGGAAAATACAGAAGCTTCTTATTTCACAGTGATTGTGTTTGGGGAATAGAGGTAAAGATCTATTAAACCAAGTTCAAAGCAATGGATTAACAAACGCTTGGTTCTAAAATTTAGGCCTGTCCGAATGTAAAGTCAGAAGAAAACACTATTCCATTTAACTCCTTCGCCAGCTTTTCGGCAGATGGTACTGTACGTATATGGAATTTGGAGCATTTAAGTACATCATTATCCAGTACTGTAAAAAAAGCAGAAATCGCATCTCCAAGTTCAGGCACAGCAACTTTTCGCAAAAATATATATTCAAGAGAACTTATAAAGATGCTTTATGTTGACTCTGATGCAGCAGAATATTCAAAAATTAAAAAAGATATAGGTAAGACAAAAAGGGGTTTGCTTCATAATTAATTGCTTAAAAGAAGGAAAATAATAACAACTGTATTCATTCTTATTCTTTTGTTATTATTCATATTTTTTCTTCTAAAAAAATGAAAGACTCCAGCGATGAAAACTACACTGACTTTGGAGTTCGTTCACTCAAAATTAGTGCTGATGGAAAGCTTATGGCAACAGGAGATCGTAATGGTAACCTACGTGTTCATAGTACGGATGAATGGAAGCAGTTGACGTATCAAGAGGCGCACGATTCTGAGATCCTATCAATTGATATGACTTGTCGTCCAGGTATGAAATGTATTAACCACTATTGTCTTTCTCTATTATGTAACATTATAATTCTACGCTCCCCAATCTTAGATCATCCTTGTCTTATCGCAACTGCAAGTCGCGACCGCCTTTTACATATTTTTGATATTAAATCAAATTACCAATTGATCCAGAGTTTGGATGAGCATTCATCATCTATCACTGCCGTCAAGTTTTCAGAAGATGCATCCCATCTAATTAGCTGTGGTGCAGATAAGGGTATTGTCTTTCGTCAAATAACTCACCCTATCACGCCTTTCAATCACTCAGGACCTCGTCCGTACACAACATATCACAATTATTCAGGTCGGAGTACAGTATTTGGTATGGCGCTTGACAAGGAGGAGCGCTTTATTGCTACTACTACGGGTGAGCGGCGTCTTTATGTAATGAGCGTTGCATCTGGAAAACCATTTCGTGTATGCAAACCTGAAACGTCGGATGAAGTTGGAAAGTTGGCGGAGCATCTGGGTGGAAGTTTGATCAGTATTGATCTAGATCCGTTCTCGGGCACCTATGCCGTAACAAGTGGCACAGATCGATCTATTCGCATCTTTGATCTTACCAATAGTTACTGCATTGAAAAGGCGTCTGCTCACGCAGAAACAATTACTAGTGTTAGGTTCGTAAAGACAGGGATGCGTGGTCTCAGAGTCATTAGCACAAGTTCAGATGGCACCATTTTTGTTTGGCAGGTCAGTGATGAACTTGTTTCCAAAATGTGTGCTCGAGCTGGATTTAGGACTGCCGAAGAAAATGAGCAGAGTATCCTCAAGCAACAGCGCACTCGACGTGTATCTACTGCTTCTGCTGTTAGACCGACAGCAAGTATATCCCAAATGGTACGACAAGGCGAGCGTCGAACATTTTCTACTCTTTCACCATCCGAACAAAAATATGATGATGTCTATAGAAAGATCAACGCTCATCGCAGAAATAAAAGCGAGCAAAAGATACCCGATGGCCCACTAGCCCCATCCAAAACCTTTGATAAATCACCAACACGAGGTAACTTTTTGAAAAATCGATCTACCTTGCAACAAAACGAACAAAGCGAGAGAGTCTCCTCAAAACCAGTACGACCCCTTCAAATGAGTACTGGAAGGGAACGAAAATCAAGCCAACTATCCCCTACTTCACCTCGTCCTACATCACAGCCTCCGTCTAATAACCGCACCAATCCGGTACTCCGTCGTGCTATATCCAGAGACGCGTTTAGAAGAGATGAGACAAAAGAACCCCTCAAGAATCAAGTGCCATATGATAACGTAATAAAACGCAATGATCACCCTGTAAATTTTAATAGAAGAGAAAGCTATCCTACCGGCAATCCACATAACTTTACGTTGCACAAGGATATTTTGCATGAAACAGGTAAAGTCAGAGAGAGAGAAAAAGTTACTTTTAAAGTTGGTGTTAATTAATTAATTATATATTATTTGTGTAGAGTTAGAAAATAACCAAAATAATGAAATAGAATTTACCAATATAAAAGAAGAAGAAGAAGAAGAGGATGAGGAAGATGAAGATGAAGAAGAAATAATATTTAAATCTGAGCAGGAACGAGCCACCAAAACATTTGAAGTAACACATCACCCTGAAGAAACGGATGACGGATGGACCACACCAACTTCAGATGGAGAAGGCGATTTATCCACTCTAGTAGAAGAAGATGAAGTGTCAAATGAAGAAGATGCCATTGTAGGCTCCATTACAGAACGAAAACCACCAAGAATCACGACTTCATTAAGTCGAACAACATCACATCGGCGGAGTATTCATGCAGATATTCCTGGAGGAGAATCAGCTCAACCCTCTACTACAGATGAACATACAAAATCGTTCATTGAAGTTCAAAAAAAGTTGGGTAAAATCCGTAAACGGCAAAGCATCACAGCTAAATTCTTATCATCTCTTGGCGTCACTATCCCAAATGAAAACACCCGCCCTTCACTCGATCACGTCATGACCTCATTTTACGAGCACGCTTCGAAAACACAAGAGGACAAAAAAGAGGATGCAGCTGATCAACGAACGGATGCAGAAGGTTCGGACAATAGCCAAAATAGTGCACCTCAAAATACAACTCAGATTAGTGACCAATCAGTCAAACATACGCTTGAGGATCTTGATGGAGCACTTATTTTATTGGATAGCGTAATGGAATCATATATACCCATAGCATCATCTTCAGAAAACCAAGCAGCAGCAGCTCTAATAGAGAAAAAATTGTCCTTGTTGATGGAAAAGATTTCAAAGACTGTTGTGAAACCCAAAGATAACTCACCAGAGATTACTCAATTATTAGAAAAATATTCGTCATCGTTACTTGCCATGGTTGCATCTAAAATGAAATAACTTGATTTATGTACAAACATACTCGGATTTGAAAAACTGTTTTTAATCTTTTACCAGCATTCACAAATAAACAAGTATACTTTTTCGGCATTTATACCTTTTATTTAATTGCATTGATAAATAGGATTAACATCATTTACCATGTGTTAATATGATTGGTTCACCAACGGGAATCACTCCCAATTTACATGGATCGAGTTTCTCCTTTTTTTATGAGCTTGTTGTGTAACAATGTAAAAAAATAGGCTGAGATAAGCTGTCATGAACTATCAACAACTTTATTTATTTGTATTTTATTAAATATATGTGTATATATTTTTCTTTCTTGATTATAATAAAAGGATATATGTAAAAACGAAAAGGAAGAGGATGCCATGAACAAAACAAAAAAAAAAAA
>VCJJ01001681.1:81489-95548 GCA_024139415.1 Backusella tarrabulga
TCAATACATTCCACCTGAGCTTTCCATTTCAAGCGAATATAATAGTGACATGGTTGATATTTGGGTTCTTGGTGTTCATTTATACCGTATGCTGATTGGTAGCTTTCCCTTTGTGGCTGAAAATGATCAGCAAATGTTTAAAAAGATGATACACGGTAATTTTAATATCCCAACCAACTTATCAGAAGGTAAAAGTCCTGCAAGATCAAGTATATAAACAATATAACCTAAATTACACATCTTTTTTTTAGATGTCAAGGATCTCTTAAAACGTATGCTTGCGCCTGACGCAACACGTGCATCTTTAGATTTGGTTATTTATCATCCTTGGATCAAGCCATATCGCTCATATCTTCTGGAAGTATACCGTAAACAACCCAAACCTTCAAAAACAATCACACCTGAGAGCTATAAGAAGAAATGGAAGGATACTAATTTCATCAAAAAGACACTTCTTCTCATTATCAAGGGTCCATTTCCTCCGCCTAAAAATCCTTATAGAGATCTGGCTCATTTAGGCACACGTGAATCTGTTTTTCTTGCTGCTCAACGTTGTTAGACGAGCCTCTTGTATATTTTTAAAAATCTCATTTTGTATCATAGTTTTCTCTCTATTACTTTTTTTCTACACATTCTATGTTTTTATGTTATGTTATTTTCATCAACATTCTCCTACCCTTTTTCTTAATTATCTTGAGATAAATAATAAATAGATGGGAAAATGAAGGAAGGTGCTGTTTAATTATAATTCTAATATTGCTTATATAAAAATAAAGAAATAAATATTATAATATTTACTGACTATTTATTGATTACTAAATTACGTTATTATTACTATTATTACTTGTATATAAAACAATCATGTATATAACAAAAAGGGGTATTATCAGGTTGGTATTAAATGCTTGTGATTGCAATGTTTACATAAACCCGCATTAGATAAATTGCCATCAAGTTTACGACAATCACATTCGGAGCATGCCAAATCGGTTGATTGATTTGCTGTTATCTTTGGATCGTGGACGCCAATCTGTAGATTGACACCTGATTTATTACTGCTATCATCTGCTAGAGATCTTTCTATTGTTGCCGGGATGTCAGATGAAACAACAGGGATAGATTGAGGTGGTGGCGTTACAGGAAGAACAGGTATGGTTTCAGACCTTCTCTTCCCATCTTTCTGCTCTTGTTGTTGATACGGTTCAGTATAATTTACAGGAAAAATGCCTCGTTTTGAATGAGCCTCTCCAACCCACCAGCCTTTGTCGATTTCATCAATGACTTGGATAATATCGCCTGCCTTAAATCCAACCTCGTCATCATTTCTAGCATTAAAATCAAAACGTGCTTTTCTATAGGTATAATTGCCAGCATTATCATCCTCTTTAGGTGTCGATTGTTCGTCATCAAAAAAGCTGCTGTCATTACTATGCTTTGTGTTGAAAGATGGTCTTTGGCTAAATAGAGTATCCTCTTCCTCCTCTGATTTATAACTGCTACTAGTGATACCAGTGTAAGATTCGAGAAGATTAGCTTGACTTGTACTTCTATAAGGATCCGAAAAGGTTCCCCTTTTCCCCCAGCCTGATCGAATGGCTTCTAATTTTTTTATTGCCTGATTATGGTAACTGAATTGTGCTTCTATTAAGGTATACAACCCGTCACGGTGGTCACTCTATCATGATTATGACAAGAATTAGCACTCTAATTGCATATTTATATAATAATGCTAACATTCATACCTCAAACAACTGTATACGTGCCATTTGATCAAACAGTAAACGCTCTGTTTCTTCATATTTGATCTTGGAAGCCTGTACTTCCTGTTCAAGCTCCGGTTTTTCTTTTTTTGCCTTACCGAGCCGGTTCAGTTTAGCATCGTAATCTAGTCGACGAGATTCCTGTTTACGTTTAAGATGGTCATAATCTCTATACAACTCCAATCCCTTTGATAGTGTTGTCATGTATCCTTCTCCTACTTCCTTGGATAAATCCAACTGTAGCTCGCCAAGGTCCTTTTCCATTTTTCCCAAGTCGATCAATGCAATGCCTAAAAGGAGTTTAGTTTCTTGCCTGATGCACAGCAGAAATATAAATTACCTAAAGCAGAATCTTTTGGATATTTCCTTCCATACTCTTCAAGCGAATTTCCCAAAATACCAAACGGGACTCCATTCGGGTCCTGAGATGAGGATTTCATTTTCGAAAGATGATCTTCAATCGCCTTGACGGCATAAACAAGATCTTCGTAGCCTTTTCGCCGTTCGGTTGTCTCTTTTTGAAGCTTAATAAATTGGTCTGTTTGGGGTGTAGCTTTGGCTTCACCAAGTTTCTCGCCAGCCCACTTTTTATTATGTCAGCATCATAAGTCTTTTTTTTTTTCAGGTTGGAATCTTCTCATTTACCTGTTTGAATTTGCCAAGGTTCTTTATCATGTCAAGTAAAAGAATAAAAGGTAAGAGAATAAGGTCTAAAAAAATATTGAATGGAAAAAAGAAAAGGAATAAAATATGGAAAGGGGAGAGGTTAAAATAAGAGATGTCAAGTGTTCATTGCGTCATATATACTATATATAATGGGTTATTTGTGCCTAAATCCAGAGGATTTAACTCTAGTTGTATCGCCCAAAAGCTTGGTATTCGATGCCTTATATAACGTGACTTTTTACTATTTATCCTCTTTTTCAGTTCTTTAGTTACGGTACATCGTATCATGATACGTGCTTAAAACTAGTTTGTCATTTTGATTGCGATATCAAGTAGAAGAGACAGACCTTCAGATTACCTGACGCTAAAGTCTAGAAAAAGACAACGGTCTACATTGCCTTATTTTGGCTGAGGCGATCGGAGAGGCCTATCTTTTTAGAATAGCGGAGGCATACATTCTATTCACTTTGTCCCACCGACGGAAAAACCATATTGAACATTCAAATGATAAACCTTCTATGATGGAATAATTTTAGCACATTTCTTTTTCTTCCACTTCTCCTTATTAAAACATTATTATCATATTCTAAATATTCATAATAGCAATTCCCTCCTTTTTTTTTGTATATTTTAATACTAAATTAAATATATATTTTCAGCAGACCAACTTGTACCTTGCATTTTATGGTTGCACCAACCGGGACGTTTGCCAAGGCTTGAAGTATAAACAATAGCAAGGTGTATTATTTATATGTTTATAAAAATAGTATCCGTTGATAGAAACACTAATAATAGTCTATATTTGCGGTTTCTATGGTAACGGTAAATAGAGCGTAGCAACCAGTTGTATGTCTACCTGAGAAACAAGCTGGAGTTGATTACAGCATAAACCCCTTTCCTTAATAAACAGTATAGGACACTGAATAGCATTAGTAGGCGGTAATAATAATAATAAAAAGCGTATTGTATATAGCTTATTTCACCACTAGCAAGATTCCATTATGAAGGGCTAATCTAACAAGACTGTAATCGAGAGATATAACTTATCTTTGTACCAGAAAGAATATTGGTTGTCCTAAATTCCTTATTATATATAATAATAGTAATAATAATGGTAGAAGACATTCCACAACTGTTTCAGTGATTAAATAGTTGATCTCTGTACTATTATAAATGTAGAGTTCGGAGAAAATCTAAAAAGCAATGGCCATTTAGTTATCTTTAGTGCCAAATGCAATTCCCTTTCTGTGGAGAAAGCAGATGGAAAGCTTATATTGAAGCATATTTCATCGTGCAAGCGTAAGGTTGCCTATTTTGTTATTGCAGAAGCTGTTGCTAGGTGATAAATGCATAGTGGTAGTTACCATGTTTACATTATATGGCTTATAAAAAGCCTGTCCAAGTAGACTCGATAATAAGGGAATAATGCGCAATATTCATACTTTAACTGTTGCAAGACTGATTCAAGTGGTATTATTGCCATGAAGTATATGAGTGAGATTACTATGTAGCTTACTATGATCAGCACCATTGCGTGCAGGCATCGGAAATTGAAAATTAGCTACAGTCTTCTCAAAAAGACTAAAAAAATAGCAGATGCTCTATTATATTTTCTCTTCTTTCTCCTGTTTTCTTTTCTTTTGCACAAACTTTACCAAAAATAAAAATGGCACCAAGTACACTCTTCCGTTCGGAAGAGATGTCGCTCATTCAGTTGTACATTCCTGCCGAAGTTTCCCAACCCTGCGTCGCAGAGTTGGGTGAGCTTGGCAAAGTACAATTCAGAGATGTAGGTTACTTTTTATCTTTGCGTCATTAAATTCCATTGTCTTACACTTGCCTTTTTATTTCTCTTTTTAGCTTAATCCCGAAGTCAATGCTTTTCAACGTTCTTTCGTTTCGGAAATCAGAAGATTAGATGAAATGGAGCGTCAATGTCGTATGTATATTTAAAAACCAACTTTATTTAAAATAAAAAAAAATAAACAAGCAAAGCAAAAAATAATAAAAAGTAAATATAAAAACGCGTTATATACTTACTGTAATTCCAATAGGCTTCTTTCAAGCACAACTTGAAAAATCCGAAATACCAATCAGACCCTTAACAACTGCTACTCGTGCTCGTTCGGCTCAGGAAGTGGATGATCTTGAAGAAACGCTTCGTGAGCACGAAGGCCGTGTCTCACAAATGAACTCTTCCTACGAGTCTCTCCAGCGTCGTTACCTTCAGTTGACAGAGCTACGTCATGTGTTGAGAGAGTCGTCTAGCTTCTTTCACCAGGTATGGTATAATTAGTATTATCGTGTATATAAACTAATCAAAACAAATAGGCTGAATCCCGACAGGATACGATGCGCACCTCAATCGACGATCAAGACGAAACCGCCGGATTATTAGACAACGACGTTGAACAACAAAATTACGACGGCGATAATGTTAGATTAGGGTATGTCACAGGTGTGATTGCGCGTTCACGCATCCAAACCTTTGAGCGTGTGCTTTGGCGCTCACTCCGTGGTAATCTTTTCATGAACTCTGCAGAGATCGATGAGCCCATCATTGATCCTGATAACTCGGATGTCGTCGATAAGAACGTATTTGCCATCTTTGCCCATGGTCCTGAGATCCTCGCAAAAATTAAAAAGATCTCGGAAAGTTTGGGTGGCACTTTATACTCCATTGATGATTCCGCTGATAAGCGACGTGATGCGCTTTTGGAAGTTACTTCTAGAATTGAGGACTTGAATAATGTAATACATATAATGCTTGTATATTGCTATAAATCATATATTTATTTTGTTCTATCTTTATAGGTTTTGTCTACTACAAACCAAACACGTCGCTCAGAATTGCTCAAGATTTCTGAAAACATCACTGCTTGGACTACAATTGTAAAGAAGGAAAAGGCTATATACCATACTTTGAATCTCTTCAACTATGATTCAAACAGAAAGTGTCTTATTGCTGAGGGTTGGTGTCCTACAAATGATATTGCCTTGGTTCAACAGTCATTGAAGAATGCCACTGTAAGTTATTATATATATTCATATAATGCGGTATGTCATTTTTACTCATCATCATCATTATCACCATGTAATTAGGATGCTTCAGGTACCAATCTTCCATCCATTCTTACCGAGTTGACCACAAAAAAGACCCCTCCCACTTATCACCGCACCAACAAGTTCACAGAGGGTTTCCAAGGTATCATCGATGCCTATGGTATGGCTCGTTACCGTGAAGTAAATCCTGGTTTGTTCACTCTGGTGTCTTTCCCTTTCCTTTTTGCTGTCATGTTTGGTGATATTGGTCATGGTTTCCTCATGTTCTTGGCAGCTCTCTATCTCGTCTTGAATGAGAAGCAGCTCTCCCAAAACAATGGTGAAATCTTTAGAATGTTTTTTGGAGGTCGTTACATGATGTTGATGATGGGTTTGTTCTCCATCTTCACAGGTGCCATCTATAATGATATCTTTTCATTATCTCTTAGCGTATTCAAATCTGGTTTTGATATGCCTACAAATTACACATCAACTGACGCTGTTGAGTCTCTTCCAAACGGACACGTCTATGCGTTTGGTCTTGATCCTGTAAGTTTTTATTTTATTATATTTGGGAGATTTATCATTTTACTTATCAAATTCAAAAGGCATGGCACGGATCCGAAAACTTTTTGCTGTTCACCAACAGTTACAAGATGAAGCAAGCCATTGTTATTGGTGTCATTCATGTAAGTTTAAAACCACACAAGTGTGTATTTTGAATACAGGATAATAATATTCCATTATTTTTTTAGATGTCATTTGCTATTTGCTTAAACGTCTTTAACCATGTTTACTACAAACGCAAGGCTTTTGTTTGGCTTGAATTCTTACCCCAAATTTTGTTTATGGAATCCATTTTCGGCTACCTTATTTTCTGCATCATGTACAAATGGAGCGTTAATTGGTGGGAACTTGATGCCGATGGCCATCACATTCATAACGCACCTCCTAACTTGCTGAATATGTTGATTTACATGTTCTTGACCCCTGGCAAGGTCAATCCTGAGGAACAACTCTTTAAGGGTCAGGGTCCTGTTCAAGCCATGCTCTTGCTTGTTGCTGTGGTATGTGTGCCTTGGATGTGGTTTGCAAAGCCATTCTATCTTAAGAGAGAAGCCAGTCAGCATCATTACGAGACCGTTGCCTATGATGAAACTGATATTGATGGCGAAGAACATGCAGGTGGTGCCTCCAACGAGGTCGATGATGACGAGGAAGAGGAAGAGTTTGATTTTAGTGAAGAGATGATTCATCAGACCATCCACACTATTGAGTTTTGTTTAGAGTGTATTTCCAACACTGCTTCTTATCTCCGTCTTTGGGCTCTTTCATTGGCACACGCACAGCTTTCCAGTGTGCTTTGGGACATGACACTTAAGATTTGGTTCCCCATGAATGGTGCCATCGCTGTTATTGGATTGGTTGTTGGTTTCTCAATGTGGTTCGTACTCACAATTAGTATCTTGTTATGTATGGAAGGTCTTTCTGCTTTCCTTCACGCTTTGCGTCTTATGTGGGTCGAATTTGATGGTAAATTCTACAATGGTGATGGTATTGCCTTTGAGCCCTTTACTTTTGCTACTGTATTAGAAACCACCCCAGAATAGATCCAAAATAGCACAATTCATCTTTTTTTTTTTCGTATAATAAAACTTGTAATTAAAAAAAAAAAAGAAGGGGGTGAAATAAGTGTTTTGATAAAATAAAGATAAGAAGACGCGTTTCCTTTTGATCCATGTATGATAAACGCCCCATAAAATCTTACATCTGCTTAACGCGAAATAGACATATTAGGGGTGTAAACCAATTCTGCTTTTGCTACATCTACTATTATATCAAATGATATTTATTTTATATAATTCAGCTTGTTTTTCTTTAGTTTCTTGAACGCAATACGTTAATACACTCACCCGTTGTGTAGTGAAGTGTTGTAAGAAGCACTGTTTTTCTTTTCTTTCAATCACCACTTTGCATGCTTTTTCTGCATTTCGTTTTTTACCAAATGTTGGCTTTTTCGTCATATTACATTGCTCTTCTTGATAGCGTGAAAAAAATGGAGAGAGAATCCAAGATTTATCAACTGTACTACCTCACAAGTTGTGATGTTTCTCAAAAAGTATGTATTTTAGGTATGACACAAAGAAAAACAAATATTTATGCATAAAAAAAATAGCACTTGTAACAATAAGTGACGCTAACGGAAAATGATAAAAAAAGAATCTCCAAACTTGTAATCGTCTTTTCAAAGTTTCTTCTTCTTTCTTTTTTTACTTTTGTTTTTATTTTTTAACTTTTATCCATATTCTTGGTATAAACCTTCACCTCCGTTTATCATTAACCTTATATATATATATAGATATAGATATATTTAATCTTTCATTGGTAAATGTCAGATCCAAACCAAGTTTTTCAAATCAATCGTATCCGCGATTGGTTTAAAGACAAATGGGGCAGCGCTGATTCAGAAAATGTGCCTCTTCTAAACCGGGAAAGAGGTACCATGGAGGCACCAAAAATATCCAATTTTCGGAACATAGTTACTGCTGCAGTATTTGTTATTGTGGTGGTTGCCGTTGGATTGATAATTGGTTTCTCGATAGATGGTGACAATCAAAGTAATGGTAAAGCGAAAATTAAGATATAGGATTCAAAAACTCACCTCTTTTAATAATAATAAAAAAGGGCCAGCCTATCCTCCTCTTTCAGAGCCTGAACGAGCGATCATCGAATTACCTTCCAACCAAAGCATCAAAGAATACTTACGTTATTATACATCAGAGGCACATTTGGCCGGCACAGAGAGCGATAAGCGACAGGCCGAATGGACAAGAAACCAGTTTCAAAAATTTGGATTGAACGCGACGATTGAGACTTACTGGCCGTTACTGACCTATCCAAAGGGACACCGTTTGGCAATGATTTCGGGACCGGAGCACTTGAGATTTGAAGCTAAACTGACAGAAGGTATCATTGATGAAGATGAAACAAGTAGAAATCCAGATAATGTCCCTACTTTCCATGGTTATTCTAAAAATGGAACTGTGACTGGTCGTGTTGTGTATGCAAATTATGGACGCAGAGAGGATTTTCAATTCCTTGTTGATAGTGGTATCAATCTAAACGGTACTATTGCGCTTGTACGCTATGGCGGTGCGTATCGCGGCCTTAAAGTCAAGGCTGCTCAGATGTATGGCTGTATTGGCGCCTTAGTTTATTCGGATCCTAGTGATGATGGACCACTCAATAAGGAAGGCTACCCTTATATCCATCCAGCCGAAGAATACCCTAATGGACCCTGGAGACCTAAAAGCTCTGTACAGAGAGGATCTGTCATGTTTCTTTCGGATGGTTGTGGTGACCCATTGACGGAAGGCTATCCTGCAACAGAAAATGCCACACGCATCGATCGTGACGAGTCCAAGATTTTGCCCCAAATACCTTCGTTGCCGTTATCGTGGGAGGATGCATTGCCGTTACTTAGGGCTACCGAAGGGTTAGGCATAAATGATGGGAATGATTGGCGAGGTGGTTCGAGACAAGTCAACTATTTCAGTGGTCCTACAGAGGGTGAGGTGATCTTGACAAACCATGTTGAAAATAAAATTACACCTGTTTGGAACGTCATTGGCCGTATAGAAGGTGCAGAAGAACCTGAAAGATCAATTATTTTGGGCAATCATCGCGGTAAGAATTTATTTCTTCTTTTTATAAGCTTCTTTTTATAACTTATATTCTTCCATATTATTTTTTTTTCTTTCTTCAACTAAACACAGATGCTTGGGTTTATGGAGCTGTGGATCCATCATCCGGGTCAGCCACAATGGTATGTTTACACACATCCTTCTTATATAATGTTATATTACATATTAAACCAAGTCTTGTCCCTTATACAGATCGAGCTTGCCCGTGTTTTCGGTAAACTTTTAGAAAAAGGCTGGCGACCTCGCCGCACAATTATATTTGCATCATGGGACGCCGAAGAATATGGGCTTGTAGGCTCTGTTGAATGGGTAGAAGATCACAAGGAGTGGCTTGAAAGAGAGGGAGCAGTCTATCTTAATGTGGACACGGCTGTAGGTGGACCGTACTTTAGAATGGAAGCATCTCCTGCTATCCATAGACTTTTTTACCAGGTAACTTCAATGATCTCAGATCCACGCACCGGCAAATCTGTCTACGAGGTGTGGGGCGAGGTGACCAATGCTACCCAGACACCCTCACCTGTTCCTTATATTGGTAACCTGGCCAGTGGATCCGACTATGTACCGTTTATGGATCATGTGGGTATAACTAGTGCAAGTTTTGCATTCCAGGGATCGTATGGCGTCTATCACAGCAATTATGATAGCTTCCATTGGATGGAGAAGTTTGGCGATCCAGAGTTTGCATATCACAAAACACTGTGCCAAATTTGGGGCTTGCTGACGTTGCGACTTGCAGATGATATGATCCTACCTCTCTATCCAAGCGACTATGCTGATAAGCTCACACAACATGTAGCAGACTTGGAAAGAGTTGCGCATCCACATACGTTTGCCATCTTGGGAAGAGCGGTGAGAAAATTTGCTAAAAAAGCACATAAGTTTGAAAGTAAAAGACAACGCCTCGAGTCGCGCTTGGCTGAATATAAATCCGTGGATGATCTACCTAGCGTTCTTTTGAAACGTTTACAAAAGGCAAACATCAGATTGACGGGTTTTGAAAAAGGATTTATTGATCCTCAAGGCATCAAGGGTCGACCATGGTTTAAGCATGTGGTTTACGCACCAGGAAAATGGTCTGGTTATTCATCTCAGGTGTTCCCAGCCATTGCTGAAAATGTGGACATTAAGAATTATGAAGAAGTTCGCATTGCAGAGGGTCGTGTTGTGGAAAGAATCAAACAAGTCAAAGAATGGCTAAGAAAGGATTAGAAGTGATCTAAATTTATTTTTTGTTTTGTTTATTTTGTACAAGTTTTCTAAAAAGAAAATAATAAAAATGTAGGAAGTAATATAATTTTTTTTTTGTAAACGTTTTTCTTAGTTCAATTATGGTATCTCAGTTCTATTTGGATTTTTGTGGTATTAAATTAAGTGAAAATAAAAATTGGCAGTTATCAATGGCTGGATCTGTCATAGTTGCAAATACTAACGGCAGTTCTGTCTTGTGGCCACTATTCAAACATTTCATATTCTTTCCTCTAATAATTTGCACGATGGCACACTACAGGAGAGTTAACTGTTAGATTTATCCAAGACAGCAACATAATAAAAATTAGAACTTACAGTATGGATGTGTCGAACTTCTATAAAAGATGAATCAAATGCCATAACATATGGATAAGAAAATGCAAATGATTCTGGCATTCCTTCCCACTCAATCAAGACTTCTGGGAAGAGCCGATTTCCTTTTCTATCAATAAACAAACCATAACCTATTCATTTAAAACAAAAGATAAGAATCGTTATAGCTATCCATGCTTTTTACTAGTATTTTTTTTTACCGTCATAACATAAGAAATGATGATGTTGTGGGGTCTTAAATATAGCAATACGTTTTATAGGTTGCCTTAAATTTAATCCTGCCTGTTCTTTTTCTTTTTCAAGTAAAAACTCCAACGCTGGATCATTTGGATTTAGAAGCTCTACATATACAAGTTAGTAAACCTTTTTTTTTTCTTTTTTTCTTGATATATATATATATATATATTTAAACATTTACGTTGAGGTTGATCAGTTCTCATATCAATCATAATAACCCCTCTAGATGTTGTAATAAGTATCATAGATGGTGTCAGCTCGACCTTGTATGCTTCACAGGGTACATAGAAATCTTTTAGTTTCTTAAAGCTTTTATGTTCAGATGACTGTTTTTGTTTTCCTGTCTGTAGCAGTAGTTGCTCAAAAAGGTTTGTATGCTTTTTCAAGCTGAACTGAGGATCCAACTTTTTTCGAGGTTCATAGATCGAAATGATGGAGCGTAAGGTAGATATGCGTGGTATACAGATAAGTGTTTTCTGGTGAGAGGTTCCCACATGAAAAAAGGGCACGTTGCTCTGGAGTCGATAGCCAGGAGGCTGCGTCTTGGGTGTGCCATTTACTACCTCTAGTGGATATTCCCATAATACCCTATCTGCTAGTACGAGTAGCGTTTGCGTTTTTTCAATTACTTCAATCTGAGTGACATTGTATATATCCAAGATTTTTTGTGGGATTTTTGCTCTGTCTCGTTTACAGTTGTGATGACCAACATAAATACCATCGTCAGATGAAAATAAATACTGCCGACCGCCACCTATGTTAATAAGGTTACTATTACCAATTATATGCCACCATGATTTCATATCAAGCAAACGTACCAAAAGTGATAAAGTGATTTAATCGAATCTCTTTGCTTAGTAAATGACTCCCCAACACAGGTGATAATTGAAATATAGGGTGTCGTTTATCTTTCTCAGCCTGTCGATCACGTATTTTCTCCATCCACTGTTTTCTAATAAGAAAAGATGATGTAAATAGCGTAAAAATTCTCGACTCATTATGACCCCCAAGGTATTGAAAGGTAAGCGGGAAAAAGTTCGACCTATTATTTGTATTTGAAGTTTGAGGGCTCAAATCCGTTACTGCTCTTGGGAGTGTTGCTGGTGGAGCTGTAGAGGATGAATGTAATAGGCGGGCACTTGATCTCTTACTGCTTATAATAAGATCAGGTAATTGTATCGATAAAAGATCAATGGGTATAGGCTATAAATATTTTTTAAAAACGTAATTAGCAACAAATCTTGTTACACATTTCTTCATGAAAATTACCTTTTTCTGAATCACGTAACGTTCTACGCCATTTAAGATTTTAATTTTAGTAACAACAAGGTAGTTATCAAGTAAAATAACTTGATATTCCACGGAATCTGCTTGCGATGCCTTTTTCCATAAACCTTGTTTAATTATAAGTCGATCCGAGCTCAACAAATTAAGATTCTATATATTTAAAAAAGAATGAATACATAAATTACAATGGTATTGTTTTGTTGGTATTTTACCACTTGATCTGATTTTAATTTAAATGTTAAGTTTTGGTGGATACGCATTAAATCAAATGCATTTTTTGCATGGCCAGCTTCTAGATTCACATTTGAAAGAAGTTGTTTGATGATTTCGATCGCCTTTGTTAGACTGTGTTGATCTGGATGATCAGGAGGCGTATGTTTTAAAATCTCTTTAAATAATAAGGTGTATCGTCCTAATCGTGTCGTTGGTTTTGTAAGATAGCCATTCAATTCTAGTTTTAATGATTTTGGATGACTTTCTGTTTTCTAAAATAGAAATGAGAATAAAAGCGACCAATGTGAATAAAAACTCTATACAAGAGCTAAAAATAGGCTCTCATATCTATATATAATCTTATTTACCCGAACAAACAGGTCGAAATTGGAATTGGTAAACATTTCATTTTCCAATACAAACTTTGCCTCATACTGCTTTGAACCGTAGCTGATATAAGGTAAAAACTTTGCCACGAATTTTATCAAGACATCACCAATTTCGTAGACGATGGGATCTTCTTTTTGGCGTTTTAAAAGTCCAACCAATAGTTTTTTGTTGATGCTGTGGATCGACGAAATCCCCCCAAATACTTTCTTTACAAATTCTTCTCGCTGATCTTGGGGAATAATGGGTTTGCTCGATAAAGGCTTTATCCACATCTATTTTTTTTTAGAAACAAAAAAAAAGAAAGAAAGATTATTCGTACCCTCTTATTATAGAAATCCGTGTATGAGTATACTTTACACTCTGTAGATATTCTAAACTATTTACATAATCTTCTTCTGTATAAATAAGTTCATAAATGTTCTCCTGGCGCTTTCTTTCCATTTTTGTAATTGAAGTATAAAGATTCTTGCTAATATTATCAGCCCATAGATCATGGTTATTTATCGAATTATCCTGTTTTTTTTTTCTGGAATGCTTTTGGATTATGGTTGATGGTAAAGAGGTTAATGAATCTGAACTATCTTGTCTTTTAAACTGTTTAGTTTGGTATGCAATTTTAAAAGTTCAAATAGTTGTTAGTGAACAACACGTATACATATATACGCTCATGTATAATTCTTACTTGTAGTAATTGCTTTGGGCATGTTGGGCTATAGCAAGGTTTTAAATCTAAGCATGTAGGTGAATAGCATCGTGTCAGTTCAGTGACGATTCCCGTGGGAGCAGCATTATGATGCGTTTTTTTATCGTATTTCTCGGTCCCTTCAATAAATGGCTCCTCTTCGTCAACTAATGTTGTCTCTGTAGCGATGACCTGATCGAGTAAGGAGGAAGATGGAGTATCGTTACTGTGAATATAAAGTGATCGGTTGGAGAATTCGTAAAAGCAAAACTCTGAATCAACTAGTTTGGTTTCATAAGATACATCATGAAAGAAGCGCTGTCCACTTAAGCTTTTGCCGATACGCAATGCCAGCTTTCTATCTGATGTCTTAACAATGAGAGCTATTTTATCCTATAATGTTAATTGATTTAAAAATAAAAATGCTGAGAAAACCCCGACAACTTTATATTTTTCTATATTTAAAAAAAAAAAAAAAAAAAAAAAAAAAAAAA
>VCJJ01001683.1:0-24812 GCA_024139415.1 Backusella tarrabulga
CAAACCGGAACAACCTTTTATTTTACTCATACAAACTCAGCTACTGTAAAGTCAGTCGCTACAGCTCGTACATTTTCCAGTGGTTTCTTCTACAGGTACAACAATGGTTATATGACTTCCTTGCTATAAAAATAAAGTGTTAACTAAGTAAATTCTTATGCTATATCAAGGTTTTTCTTTTTTTTCCATATTCCTCTTCTATTGAGTTCAACTTAAATTACGCAATGTGTGGCTTGAATAAAAATCAGATGCGCAAATCGATTGGAAAAAACCAATATGCAATGGGTTTCCTTTCGTAAAACAAAAATTGAAATGGAAAAAGAAAAGTCTTGCCTATTCTGCAAGTGGTAACATTGTTCTCGACCTCTTCCTAAAAAATCTACAATAGAAAAAATCTGGCTAGTGTTTTTTTTTGCCCTTGAGGATAAGTGGTCTTTAGCAGTGCTTAATATATGTGTATTTTTGCTCAAAATAGATCTCCAATAAATTGACTTAAATTGTGCTGCCTTTGTGTTCATAAAGAAAGTAGAACTCACCTTTTTTGTTAAAATCATGACATCTCACATCGATTTTAATATTGGTGTCACTACCTTATTTTTTTTAGATCAAAATGAAAAAGTAGCTTACAGCAAATATAGCAATCAACAGTTCACAAATTTAAATGGCCGCATACATATTCCATTTCTATTCTTATCGACCTTACAATGCGGTAAAAGTAACATATTTGATATTGTTGTTGAAATTAATGATGGAAGACAAAAGTTTTATTGTCCAAGCGTAGCATTGCACCAGATTTCTTGCTACAAATTATGCAAAAAGATAATAATTAAATGATATTATCATTGTAATTAATTAAAAAACACAATGTATGGATGGTGCACTGGCACCCCTTTCATTTTAAAAGAAAGCAACTTTCTGGTTTTGGAAACCTTTCATGTTCTAGTAGGTTCAGTTCTACAAATGCAGGTCAGCTGTACAAATAATTTCGAGTTTTTATATTTACTTATTATAATTTGGTCACTATAGTAATTAAAAATGATAATCAACATGAATTTGTATAGAACTCTCAAAGTTTGCGATTATGGGCAAATCAACTTAGTATATAAAATATAAACGAAAGAGGACCTATTAGCGATTTTATCCTCTGAACTGGCCTAGAACAACCAGAGACTACTGCACATCCAATTGGAGAAAGGTGTAAATCTGTCTGCCAATTTCATTTCGTGTGACGTTAACTATCACTATCATTAATTTTGTGACCAGAAGTACTAATACCTTCTCATATTTATTTTTCTCTCTCTGCGCATTCATCACCGCTGCCTCATTTCTTTTTTTATTATATACATATATATTTCGCTCGAGAAGAAGGGAAACAGAAAAAAATTATTCGTTCCCTCTTTTCCCCTTTCCTTTCATTAATTTCGTTACCCTACCCTTTTACTCCGTCCCTCCCCTTTTCCCTTCTTTCTTTGTAAGAATAACCATTTAGATGTTGTATATGTCTCGGTTATTCTTATTCTCATGTGTTGTATTATTTTATGTTAGTCTTATTCATGCAAAAGAAGATATCGGTCCCGCAGTTCCTGAACTAAAAGATACAGGTGATTACATCGTTGTCTTTAAGCAAGATGTAACACCCATCAGCATCAGTCAACAAATCCAACGACTTAAATTTCACCAAATTAACCAAACAACGTCAACGAACACTACTAAAAAAATCACAAAGTCCGAAAAATTCGCAAATGTTGAATACAACACTATTGGAAAATTCAGATGGTATTCAGCAAAATTTCAGTCTTCACCAGTTGAAGAAATGCTGAACTCAAACTCGTCTGAATCGGTTCATTATTGGGTTAAAGATACATCATTTTCTTTGCAGGAGTTTATTCAACTTAGCCCTCCAAGTTGGGTAATAATTCCATAAAAAGAAACTAATGAAAATATTTATCTGACACCATAATATTATCCTAAATAGGGTTTAGATAGAATTGACCAACGCCAAGGATTAGATAACCAATATCGATTTTCTTCCAGTCAAGTAAGATTAAACTTTATGCAATCCAGTTTTTTTTATTTACTTTTGTAATAACGTACAAAAAAGGGTGAAGGTGTCACTGTTTATTTAATGGATTCAGGCATTCGAGAAGATCACCAAGATATCGCTGGTCGAGTTACTATAGGAAAAACGGTAGTTGGAGATGTCAGCGATCCATCCGATAACAACGGCCACGGTACATTTGTTGCTGGTGTTTGCTGTGGAACAACATACGGTGTTGCCAAAAAGGCTCAAATAGTCTCAGTAAAAACATTGGACGATGAAGGAAATGGCAAGCTATCTGATCTTTTAATTGGCCTTCAATGGATTGTTGAACAACATTTGAAGCAAACTAACGCGAAGAGTGTCGTAAAGTAAGTTATCTTTAACACTCTTGCATTATAATTGTGTTTACGTAGCATACGGATTTATATCACAATTTTTATTTTCACTTATATGATTACTTTTTTTAATTGATGTATATTTTACTAACTGATTCTTATCTATTTTTTTAATAGTCTTTCACTTGGTGCCTTTTATAGTCAAGCTACCAATGACGCAATTGAGCAAGCTATTTCTCATGGAATTCACTTCTCTATAGCAGGTAATTATTCACATTAAAGTTCGAAACAAATAAAAGACGCTAACTATAAATCATAATAGCTGGTAATTATGGTGAAGACGCCTGCAAGTACTCTCCTGGATCTGCCACTGGAGCAATTACTGTAGGGGCCATTGATGAAGACGATTCTGTTTCTTACTATTCAAATTTCGGAAAATGTGTTGATATGTGAGTTTTCTCAATATTATTTAACATAATTATTATGTTTTCTTATTCAATTTTTAAAGCTTTGCACCAGGAACAAATATCAACTCCATTTGGCCAACTTCAGATACTGCTACCCATACATTAACAGGAACTTCCATGGCTGCACCCCGTAAGTACTTTAGAATGGTTTCAAAACCAAAGAGAGTAAAAGAAAAAGTACGACTAACAGCATTATAACACAGACGTTGCTGGAACGATGGCTATTTACTTGAGTCAAAGTAATTACACACCTGCCAGTCTTTCGATATATATCAAGAAAGTATCCAGTTTAATTACCGAAAATTTCGCCATCAATAATACTGGCAGTTGGTACAACGAGAACAAAACAGTAGTCGATAATGCGATCAATACCGGATACAAAGTCAAGGATTTGATGGGAAAACAAACTAGAGTCAATATCCTCTTCTCGCATCCAGTGGATGGTACCCAATTCTGGGTGTTTGGACAGACCATGAACGCAGCTTCTACCATCTCTTCCACTCATTATTTCATGGCTTTTGTAATCACTGCAGTATCCGTTCTACTTTTGTAACATTTTCGTCTTCATTAGCATACCCCTACACTCTTTTTGAAAAAATACGACACATAGAAATGCATCACAACACTCATACATTTTACTTCCTACTTTTACTTTCTTTTTTCCCGTGTTTTTCGTAGCATTTTTATTTGCTGTGTTTTTATTTAATTAAAGTTCAATGCAGTACGTAAAAATGCATGAAAACAAAAAAAAAATAGAACTGTACTTAATTAAGTTTAGGATGTATTGTCTCCTTGCAGAAAAAAAAAGAAATAGAAAATCCATCGAAGGGAGCGTACGGTTACACGCATTAAAAACTAAAAGCAATGACAGTATTTTTTTTTGTTTGTTGGTACAATGTCATCAATTACATTTTTTTATCATTAAAACGAAAACAATCTCCGCTAAGGTGTGTGTGTAAGCGATTTGATAACTATGATATCATTTGTTTATATACCAACCCAAGAAATATTTATAAACACCTTTTTAACGTAAACATCATATTCTTCTTTCTTCTTAATCAACTACAAAAAATCAATAAAATGAACGCCAAAAACTCACTTCTCTTATTTGCTTTCTTCTGTATCATTGTCCTTGTCAGTGCACAGAGTAGCGCCTCTTCAGACCCGTTATCCTCTCTTGCAGGAAAGGCTTCGGATGCTGCTGCTTCTGCAACCAATACTGCACCAGCTACTACTGGTACTCAAGGCTCCTCAAGCGCTGCTGTTACATTAGTCTCAGGCTTTGGTTCCTTACAGCTGGCCCTCTATGGTATTATTTTCTTTACTATCAGCATGGTCTTTGCTTAAAGACTTCAAACTATTCTTAAGCTTTTTATTCGTATAATAGTCTTTGTATTGATATCAAAATATTATTGATCACATTTCTCTTAAAATAAATGATGGTGACGACGATGATGATGAAAAAAAAAGTCTTTATATGTATAGATAGAAATATAATGTGTGATAAAATAATATTTTTTTGCAATGTTTTATAAATAATATGTGATGTAAATAGAATAAAGGGTAATTAATATACAAAAAGATATAATTAAGAAAGTTGTTTTTTTTGGTGATGTTTTTTGTTCTAAAGTATACATTCAACATCGGATAGATATTGAAGAAATAGAAAATATATAAATGCAATAAAAATACCATCATCTAACGAGTACTCATACGTCTTGCTCTGGTGCGTAGCGTATGATCGAATATAGGGCGTTTGCTCGTTTTTCTTACTCTAACTTGTTTTGGCGTAGTAGAAGTGGAGGAAGATAGACTTTCCTGTGGGAAGACAATCGAGGCTGAGAGAGGTCGCTGGCGTCTCCTGGAAGAACCTAGCTGTTCTTCAGGTATCGAAGGTGGTAAACCTAGTGTAGAAGTATTGAGTGGACTTTCGACAACAGCCTCTTGCTCAAAGAACGTTTTGAATGAAGGTGGAATGGCTACAGATGCACTCATACGTCTTCGCATATCAGGTAGTCGATGATGGTGATGATGATGATGGGTTGTAGTACTGATGCTGTGACCAAACTCGAACGTTGAAGGGCTACCAGGTGAATCCAATAGAGAGGAGCTGGGCTCACCTTGGATAGAGCGAAGCAATCTTTTTGCTTGCAAGGAAATTGCATCAATATTTTGTGTGGAATAAGATTGTTGCATCATGCTGACACTGGTTGAACGTTGACGAGCTCGCTGTTGCTGGCTTCTGCGTCGTACTTTAACATCCAATGTATCTTTCTTTAGTTTATCTAATAAACTATGTAGAATAGCTTTATCTTGGTCTCCAGAAACTTTTTTAATAAAAAATGATCGATTAATATATCATTATTATGCATAAAAAGTAACCCAACTTACTATCAACTCCTTTGGCTTTTAATGATCCGGCATTACTACTGGAACGTTTTCTTCTTTCATGGTCTCGCTTCTTTTGCTTTTCTAAACGTTCTTGTTTTATTCGAATTTCTTTTGAGTCTGCAGAGCATTTCTATAACATAAGTCACCATTAGCATAGTGACTCATAAATGTGTGTTTTTTTTCTACTTACCTCCCAACTAGTTGTGAATAAATGGAAAATACCAAAAAATTCATCAGGTTGCATTTTCTTTGGATCTTCACCATAAAATCGGACGACCTGATCATATGATTCATCCATTTTATTAAATAAGTTACAAACACGTTTGAATTCGGCTGAGGCATCTTTAAAGAACTGATGCATGATGGGCGTAAACTGATCGAGCTCGCGTGGGCTATGTAATTCATGGTTGGTATCTGGTAATGGATAATTTTCTTGGAGTTCTTTTTCAAGCTTTTTGAGTTCTGTTTCCATTGTTTGGAATTCCAATGTTATCTCTGTTCGAGATACTATTCAAAAGCGTTTAATTATGATTGTAATGAATGACGAAAAAAAAACATACCTTTAGATGCAAGTCCACACTCATCCAATTCTTCAAGGAATAGTACTGTATTTGGAAAGTTTTTTTCTGCAGCATCGACTAGGAAATGTAAAAGCGTGGTTGATTTTGATGTTCCTTTCGTATCAATAAGCTTTTTGTGTGCAACGATCAGAATTTATCATATATTGGCATCTATTATCGTATACTACCTTATTAATGCTAGCAATTTTAATCCCAAAAGCACCTCCACGATATGTGCTTCCATTTAAAAAGTTACCCAATAAGAGAACCAACTGCGAAAATAAAAAGACATATTATTATTTTGAGGCTTTGACGTATTTTAAGGTACTCACATGTAAAAGTTCTTTAAAATGTTTTGCATCTTTTAGCGTCAATGACGCATTATAAACAGATTGCATTTGCTAAATAATCATATTAATATTCACTAATTCGCTAGTTTTCTCCTTTTTTTTTTTTACCTTATGAAGTAAATTATATCTATCCCAAAAAGTAGATTTAAACAGCATTGATTCAAGTCTCTCCTTTAATCTCTTAATATTCATCATCTAAGGAGAGAGACAATATTAGCATACCTTGTACAAAACAACAATAATTCGAGACACATACCTGTAAACAAAACTTTTCAGGCTCTCCCAATTTATCATTAACGATAATGGAATTATGTTTTTCCAATTCAGTGACCTCTTCTTTTGTCGGAAGATACTTGAGCATATTCAAAATAATCTGTTCATCCTGGAAATAAGGATCCATTCTGAGGAAATAATATCGAATCTTATCAAACGGAATTTTCTTTGTAATGTTTTTTATAAAAATGTCTATTAAAAGTTGAGCAAGTTAAATCATTACAACCAGTTTTTTTTTACTTACTTAAGTTATAGGCTTTTTTGTTCTCCAAAATCACAATTTCCTCTTTTACTTTCTTTGTTTTGATTTCTACAGCTGGTTTCTGTGCAAATGTCATTTCGACATCATCAAAGACGCCCGCTTTTGCAAGCTGGTATTCCATGATGGAATCATGGGAGTTTGTATCTTGGGCAATCGAATACTCAATATCCTTTTCAAAATCGTTCCAGATTGTTTGTTGGATATTTGAAAAGTTCATTTTCTCCCATTCAACAAATTTGAGTTTTTGCTTAGATTGGAAAGCACTGGGCTTCCGACCTGTTGTACCAAGGAAAGGGGGCTCGGAAGTCGCGGCTCCTCCTAATGGGGGTGGCGGCGGAGGAGGGGGTGGTAAGCCGTCTTCTGATGGTGGGAGAGCTGCTGGTGGTGGAGGTGGTGGAGGTGGTGGCGGCGGAGGAGGAGGAGGAGGAGGAGGAGGAGGAGCAAATGCCGAAACGCCTGTTGGCGCGAATGGATCATTCATCGGGGTTGCAAGATCGGAAGGCGGAGTTGATGCCAATAATAAAGTTGAAGAAGGTTCTACGACAGATTCAGTCATACCACTATTTTCTTCGATATTCTTTTCCGAATCCACAGATATCATGATTTCATTTTCAACACTTTTTATAATTGCGGACATATTATCATTGTCAACATCATCGTAGTTTACAACGGCTGGTATAACAAATTCTCGCTCTTCGCTCTTTGTATTAGGCTGTTGTGGAGTTGCTGTTGACATGAAGTCCAAAATAGTAGGGTCTGTGTTATCAATACAAACTGGATGGTGATTTTTTTCATCATCCATCACTTCGGTTGGATGTTGTGTTGTTAGCATAAAAGAATTATCATCAAATGGTTCTTCGGAGATGACGGGTGGATCATGTATGGCAAATAACTTGGGTGTACCTGGTTCACTTTCCTCCATTATAGATCGTCTTGAACCTCGGCTCCCAACGGTACTTGTTGTGATAGAGCGGACAATGTCTTTATCAAGTAATGTTGCTGTTTTTGTACTGTCAGTTCGCTTACTGCTTATGCTATCATTTCGTATACCTCTACTGCTAACACTATCATTCCGTTGACTGCTACTACTTGTGCTTTCTTTTCGTCTGTTAGAGCAATTTGTACTTTCTTTTCGTCTATTAATGATATTATTTGAAGTCGAAGAAGACGAGGATGTCGTTGTAGTAGTAGAAGATGATAGCTGAGTTCGGCTTGCTGTACTTGAGTTTTTACGTATAGTAGGTGTTTTTGTTGATTTCTTTTTTACAGGAGGAGTGCTTTTCTCTATATTTATTGCAGTAGGAGAAGCAGATGATGTATGTGATTTTTTAGGTGATGCTGAATCCGTTGTTTCTGTATCGGTTGATCCCAAAGAAGATTTTGAAGATTTTTTTGAAGAAGAAACTGAATCTGCGCTACTCTTTCTTACAAAGCTTCCAATTCTTGATTTAAGGGATTGTCTGATAGTTTCAGAAAAATTGTTTTGGTTATTTGATGATGTGATATTTTTTTGTGCGTTTGAAGTTACTGTCGCAACTCTTTGCAGTGGAACCTTGGATTGCTTTGCATTTGGGGGACTGTCAGGACTCCAAGAGTTGCGAAGCTTTGTTTTTGATGATGTTTTTTGCAGTTGTTGGTCATTTTCAATTTTTTTTGTTGGTGTATTTATAAGTGGTGTATCTGGTGATTCGGGAGAGGATATGCTATTGTTACTATTACTGTGGTTATGATGATTATATAATTGATGTTGTTGTTGAACTCTAAAGCTACGTCTTTTCGGTGATGGGTTGCCATACTCTGTCAAGTTTCGAACTGAATCACGCAGCTTTCTCATTTTTGCTTCGGTTTCTAATAATTCTGATCGATAACGTTCTTCAGTACTCTTGAAAAATATCTTCAACATTGCGTTTGTTTGCTTTGATATACTAAGATCTTTTTCAAGATATTCAATCTTTGCTTCTAGTGAATTTACTTTATCTTCTTCGCTTGATTCTATTTATTATATCAGTACAAGGTCAGTGATTCAGTTACGTTAATATTAAATAATATTTCAGAAAAGTAAGCTTACGAGTAAATGTGCTTGTTGCGGATAATGGCGGATAGATGTCTTGTCGCTGTGTGTTTTCCTCAACAGAAAATTTTGGGATAAGACTCTTTACTGAGAATTCACAAGCGCTTGACATGTCTTCAGGATAAGTTGTTTGATCAAGAGCAATCTGTTGTACAAGCATTTCAATTAATTGAAATTGATAGCTACTAAAAGTATAGATCAAAAGTAAATAATCACGTAAAATAAACCAATAATATGTCACTATAAAACTACCTTTTTTCAGGATTATCCAATATCTTTAAAAGATAGCAAAGAATATTATGTATATTGCCATAAGCAGGAGTGTTCTGAGTTTCTATTAATAAGGAATCCAATAAAGCTGTTGGCTCCATATGAAAATAACTATCCATATTTTCTTGCATGATATCTGTTTCATTTTCCCCTTGGAACTTTTCAATAGCAATACTGATATGCTCATGGTTTAACTTTGCCATCTTGTCAAAGATCCTATCCAATCCAGCTTGCTGGAGTTCTGTGGTTAACATAATGCGTTCTTTACGATCATCCACAATATCGGGTCGCACAAGTGTATTGATGAATAATACACTTATAAACTATGATAACGATTTTAATATGTAAGTTTAAATCTCGATGTTATTTATCAAATGACTTGTATATACCATATATTGGGTAATTTGGGAATCACCTGCCCCGACCATACCCGTTTTCTTCAGGTCATTACTTGCGCCTACTGCCGATCCCATTTTGCCCCTACCGTCCAGCGTCTTTTCAAGAGCCTGTAACCAAGCATCAAAGCGATTGTTGAGGCCTGTTTGTTTTAATAGATTCATGCTTTTAAGTACTGTGGCTCTGCCATTTGGTAAGCAGCAAAAAGCTGTCAGAGATTCACAAGCTTGTGTTCGTGCGGGAATATAGGGAGACAAGAGTGATATACAGACACTATCAATAACACGTGGATGTTCAAAAGCTTCACGGAGACCAGACTATTTTTAATCAATTTGTTATTATTATTATCATTTGTGCGTGTATATGGGCAATGTATATTTTTGAAAGTTACTTTTTTATTCATTAAAGTATGAAGGCATCTTAATATCTCTAACTCTATTTTATATTCGGTTTGGTTCCTATTTATTTATTTTTTATTATTATTAAAAAGTTCAAGAATAGCAAACAAATAAACCTCTCACCTTTCCACTTTTTTCTGTAGAACACTCAATTCTTTGCTAATAATTTGCATCCCACCATCTTCAATAAAGCGTTCTAACCAGCTATTTCGTAACAAGTCGGTATATATTATAAAGACACACTTTTTTTTTCTTTTACTCACCTGTCAGAAGTTCTTATATAGTATGATATTTCAAGAATGACTTCATAGGTAATTCCCTTTTGTTTTTGTTTACAAAGGATTTTGACATAGTTTGGTGGTGCAGGGTTAGCTGATCTCTTTGTGTTTTTGGGTCCGAGGACTCTCTTCTTTGGCGCTTGAATACTTTTTTTTGAATCCGATAAAGAAGCGAGCTGTTCTGCACTTAAATCAAGTTGTTTCTATGTAAACAAATAATTAATCAAAAAATTTTATCATAAAAAGTTAAAATCTTTACTGCGACTTCTGTAAATAAATCTTCTTCATCCTCTTGTTCACCACCACTGCTGCTGCTAATGTTACTGAACCTGGTGATATCGGTGTTAATCCAAAGCTTATTATTTTTAGGCTGATAAATATCTTTATTTTCGTCTTCCTCGTCGTCCTCTTGTGCTAATCATAACAAGTAAATATCCTTATCTCTCATAACTCCGTATTTTTCTTTTCTATTGTACCTGTGTCAGCTTGCAAGATATTACCAATTCCAGAAATCAAGTCAGTCAAAAGAGGATCGGGTTTAGTTGTTGTTTGTTGTGTACGAATAGAAGACACCGAAGTACGTCGACTGTACGGTCTTCTATTAGTTTTTCTACTATTACGTTTATTTCCAATGTTGGAAATGAAGTCCATTTCGTCTTTTTCTTTTCTTTGCACGCACACACACACACTAGTACGAAACGTGTGTGGCGATAACCCAAAAAGAAAAAGAAAGAAAAAGAAAGAAAAAAGGAGTTGGAAAAAAACTTATTGACATTAATATCCAGGGCAACAAAAAATAATAATAAAAACGGAGTGTCAAAGTGATCACAGTAAAGAAATCCATTTATGGTAAAGCAGAATAACCTTCAACACATGATTGAAATCCCACCAAATGATGATGATATAATTTTAGTTTAATTGATATTTACTCTTTAAAAAAAAAGAAAAAAGGAATATATGAAGAAGAAAATAAAAATAATATTACATATGAAAAGTTATTGTTAATGTTTGTATATATGTTTGCGAATTAAGTAATGTGTAAGTGTGTGTGTTTGTGTGCGTGAGTATATTAATATTATCAAAAATCATAAATTTATATATAAAATTACCAGGCATCAAATAAAAGCCTACTTTGTGTAAGAGGTGAACTTGAATCTTCCTCCTTCTTCTTGTTCTTGTTATCATTTGCCACCGCTCTATTGAATATCAAGAGCTCTGCCGTAGTGCTACTAACAGGTGAACCGTCATAGCCAAGTTCACTCATCTTAAATACGAGCGAATCATCATCATCCAGCATACTACTACTGTTATTGTTGCTGTTGTTGCTATTGCTGTTTCTCTTTTGCTGCTGAATATCCATAGGTGCCGCTATTCTTGACTCCAGCGTAATCTTCTTCTTTTTCTTTCCATCACTACCTTTCTTGCCTTCAAAATTACTAGATTTTTCTAAATCACTGTCGGCAGTAGAAGATGATCCTGATTTATGCGACTGTCTACTGGACCCTCGTTGTGTTGATGTACCTGATCGCATATGATGCATATCATAATGCCGATCTGTTGGATATGTAGAGTAAGCAGATATATCACGTGCATGGTAACCATCTTGATCATCTTGATCATCTTCGTCTTCGTCTTCATTATCATCCTTCATGTTACGTATATCCAAAGGTGAATGAATACTTCTTCTTGCATCTCGAAGCGCCTTTGATGTACTCGCCAATGTTCTCGTTTGAGGATAACTACGAGGCATAATCGGACTAGAAGAAGTCACAGGTTTCTTGGCTTCAGCTGTGTGTAAAGGCGAAGGTACGATTGGTTGATAAGAAGATCTTCCACCTGCTGAGGAAGTGGAAGATACAGGTGAAACTCCTGTCTCTTGGTGCTGTGAAGAAGTGATTGATTCTGATAAAGACGCATGTGTATCACGCAAATTTTGAAAATGTGATAATTGTTGTTTTGAACGATAGAGTGAGCTGGTCATACTTTCATCCATTGGCTGTTCTTGGAACAGCTTTAATTGTTGATGTGCCCCTACAAGCTTTACAAAGTCCTCTAAATCACTGCTTCCATCATCATTATTTTCGCTGAAATACAATAAACTACTTTGATCGCTCGCTCTTGATCCTCTTCGCTCTCGAGGACTAGTCTTGTATTTATCAAAACTGGACGAGAATTCGAGCTTTTTACCAAATGATCCACTCTCTCCTCCCCCTTTTTGAATAGAGTGCGCCGATGAAGGTGGTTGTCTTGGTTTAATAGCTAAAATAGTTGGTTTGAATGGTTAGCAAATATCGATTTACACCCCTTTTTTTTCTGTTACATTTACCAATAGCTCCTGCTTGTGGCGAAGAAGAAAGTGAGGGTGACTTAAATGGGGATATAAAGGGAGCAGAAGAGCGTCTTGGAGAGGTAGCCCCAGTGCTTGCGAAACTTGGAGTTTCCATTTTTTGGAATGCACCAGCAATAGTTTGTGGTGAAGAGGAATGTCTATTGGACGGGGAGATACTCGTTTCCCTTGATGAGGCATCATTACTACTATTTCTGGACATTATTGGAGATAAAGGCTGTATATGGGAATATCGGTGATGAGAAGATGAAGATAAAGATGAAGGTGAAGGTGTCTTATTCTATTATTATTATAATTATATCTGTATTAATTACATAATAGATATATACATTCATCCACATATCAAATTCACTTACTCTTATCCCTAATCCTACACCAGTATCATCATCTTCGTTGTTGTCATTATTAGAAGATATAGATGCATACATTGACATTGGTCTTGGCCTTTTTTCGTCTTTTTGCTGCCTATTATTATTGTTATTATTGTTATATTGCATCATTGTGGGGGTAAAAAACTGTTCGTCCATTTCAATAAACTGCGCACTAAGATCTCTTTCGGAATCCTCCACACGAAAACCACAATTGCGTCTATAGGTCACGTTGAGCTTAAATGTTCTATTTTAGATGTATAGCGATTTAGTATTCTCTTTGGTTGGTGTGAATTATTTATATATCGATTACCCTATTGGTGTAACAATCTCGTTAAATTCATGTGTCTTGGTGACTGAACGTGCGTCACTTTCCAATACACCTGTATCTTTTTTTATTTATATATTAATAATAAATAAAAAATATATACGTATGAATGTAACAATGAACTTACTTAATGATATTTCTGAAGGATGCGACCGGGAAGACGATGAACTTAATCGATACCCCATTGAAAGTGAGTTAGTGTCGGTCTGCTGTTTATATATTTTTCGATAGAGTTCATAAGTTGGCAATAACCTCACAAATGAATGTAATGATCGGAAAAAGACGATAGACCGTTTATAAAGGTTTGGCAAGTCGATCTGATGATCAGGTATAGGGTGGCTATAAATGTAACCAAGACGACTTAATATACGCTTTCTTTATTATAGATAACCTAAACACTTACTTTAATGACAATTCCCAAGACTCGATCAACACTCTATCGGCATGGAAACCCATAGTAGGTGACTTCAATTCGACTCTAGTCCACCTTAAATTATCATCTGCCAAAACTAATGATTTCTGCTGACTATTTGCAAGTCTGGAAGTGTCAAGGTAGATATCGATGATCATATGTGGAATGTTATCATTTGATGACACCGCCATTGACCTCCAAAATTTCAAATCCTCCCGCAGAACGTCTACATCATCAGTTGCGACATTGAACTAATTATTATTATTATTAGCATACAATGTAATACTATTCTTTCTTGATTAAAACTAACCCATTTGTTGACTTTTCTGGTGCTTGATTTTGATCTTTTACCATAGTTTCGGTCTGTATTTCTGGCTTGAATAATAATTTGAGCAGTTTTGGAATAAAAATTCTATTTCAAGATATTTTTATCGTTTATTATCACAAAAAGACAGCATGTTTACTGTGTTTTTACCTGAATAATTTGGTCTAGTTTCGAATTACGCGAATTGCTGTTACTAGATTGTTGTTGTCCAGATGAATAACTCATTGAGTGCATAAACTTATAATAATAAAACTTGCATAAATAGATATCTTTTCTTTCTTTAATTAAAAAAAGAAAAAAGAAAGAATTTGTATTCTATATAAATGAATATATAAAAATATACAAATAAAATGATATCCTTTTACACTGTTTCTTTTTTGTTTTCTATCAAAGAAAAGAACAAAGAAAAAGCGTTGTAAAAGATGTATGAAAAAAAGGAGCAAAAGCACTATTAAATGCGAAAATAAAATAATTATGATAAGGAAAAAAGGTGTCACGATCACGTGCATTTTAGAACATTTGAACCTGATTGGCCAAGATAATTTCTTGCAGCTATCATTTATTGCGAAGAGGATCAGCTGTTTTAAAGCTTTACTTTTGATCTATAAAATGAACCAAAAAAAAGTATCATCTCAAGAATACTTTTATATTACGGTTTTCTGTATCATAATTATTTTCTCACAATACGATAAGCATAAAAAAAAAAAAGAAAAATACCCAAAATGATTCGTTCTAAATTGTAACACACCGAGGAAAGATAAAAGCCATACTTATTTATTTCTAAAACCATGTACAAATCTTTAAAAAAAATAACAATGGTGCTTATACAATATCAGTAAGCATAAGACATCCAATGATAAGCCATAGTGTCATAAGAGCTAGGCCAATGTGTGATGATTTCATTCTGTTATTTCCAAGCTTTTCACCACCCTTGGTTGTATTCCAGCTCTATGTGAAATAATTTTATATCAGGTGCTCATCGTAAAAAAACTTTTATACTCATCAAAATAGCACCATATACCTTAAACCATTGTAAGTCAATATTGAAGGTTTTCCTGCAACAGCTCTGATTTGATGAACATTCTTTCTTACAAGTCCAGTATTTTAGTCGTTCGATATTTTTATTACGCTTTTACGAATACAATTCGAAGGCCTGTAGCCTGTGTTCGTAATTTGTTGACAGCAATTTTTCTAATAGGTTTGTTTGATCGAACAGCTCGAATAAATCCGATTCGCTACCATCTTTATCCACGAGTAAGTGGAGTTTGAAAGAAAATATTATCATTTTGATAACACTTACAAGATGACTTATAAATCAAAGAAATTCCACTTCTACATTTTGCCTTTATATGATCTCTAAATGGGAAGTATAATTTGATTTAATTTTATAATGATAAAAAACAATAAAAGGGGGAAAGAAATCGAGTAATAGAATACATGTCAGAACGGAAAAAAGAAAAGGAGAAAATAAAAAAGTGGAAATGGTATAGAATACTCAAACAACAATATAAGGAGGGAAAGCATTATAGATAAGTAATTAGGGGTTTTTTCCCTTAATACAAAAGTGCAAAGGCAATGGCAAAAACAGTAGAGAAAAGTATACCGTTTCCTCCCTGCAAATGAATAGCACTACTTTGGGCGCGAGCAGTACCAGCAGCTGGAGAAACAAAGACGGTAGGAGAAGATGCAGCAGCTCCATTAGATGAATTGGTAACTTTATTGCTCATATATTCCACATAAGATTGGTTATTCCAACCGGCACAAGTACCCACAGGACTCAGTTTGACCTTTTCATGAAGTGCAGGCAATGCCTTAATATCTGCACCAACGGTAACATTAGAAAGGTCATGCATCAAGGAGTTTCCACCGCGAGTCAATTGTACCGCTGTATTGGCCCACTCTGTGACGTTGGCAATCAAAAGCTCTTCAGTTTGTTCTCCGGTGGCGATACGCCAATCTTGCGAATCGACGGACCACATAGCGGGGACCATGCCTAATTGTTTGACAATGTAACGTACACGATCATCAATGTCACCACGAGGCTAAAAAGAAACTTCAGAATGATATATAATATAATGAAAAATGTGTTCTAGACTTACTGGACGCATCAAGCGCGGTGTTACACCGATTATCTCTTGCACTGCCAGAGATGTCCACAGTAACTGGCCGATCACCATATCATTAGTAAGTGTTGTAAGTTCTGAGTGATCCCTAGAAAAGGCGATTCAAATAGAGCCGATAAGTTTTCTGTTCCTTTTTTTCATTGTTTGTGCGTTAATTTTTTGAGATTTTGTTACTTACCAAGTATGAACACCAATTTCATGACCTTCATCAAATGCTTGTTTTATAATTTCGGGGTAGAGAATAGCTTGTTTGCCGACAACAAAAAAAGTAACCTTTACATTAATGCTCTTAAGGAAGGTGAGCAACTCGAGTGTTACAGGATAAGGTCCATCGTCGAAACTCTATTTTATATACAGATGAATTGTTTATTTATTTCGTTTTCGTAATAATCTATTTTTAATTATCGAAAAAGGGTCCTTCTACTTACTGTACCCCAGATGGTCTTATCAGTACAAGAAACAATATCGAAATCTTCACGGAGACAACCGCCCCAGCTCCAGTTACAATAAGAGTTGTTTCCAGAGGGATTGGAGTTGACGATTTCACCACCCAGGCCACCTATTTGGATCTGTTAAAAGAAGGTATAAATAATATTAAATGATTGCTTACCAATTAAGGTATTTGGAGCATATTGCAATTCAGGTCCATCTTTGACGAGTGATAACCATTCGGATTTTGGTACAGGTTTACTTTCGCCCTGAGGATATTCATTCTTCCAAGCAATCTTTGTATTTGGGATCGTTAAAACTGGGCTAGCTTGAGCAGCTGAACTTGAAGTAGCAGCATGTGCTGATGCAGAGACAGCTTGTCCTGATACAATCGAGACAGCAAGAGCAATGGCTGTAAACAATATTTGTCTTGTATTAAAAATCATAATCTAGATATATATATAAGAAAGTGTTTTTTTATAATTATAAAAAAGAAAGGGGAAATAAGAAAAGAAAACAAAACAAAAGTATCCGTATTTATACACATCTTTTAATTTTATTCATCTTCTCGATTTCTAAAAATAATAATAACCTTTTTTAAAAAGGAGAGTTAGCCTTCAGGAGGATAGCATGGAAACAAAAGAAAAAGCGGAAAGTCCTTTGATATAATATTTGACAAGGCGTGCAAAAAGATTATCTAATTTAAAAAAAAGTGTTGGATTCGCGTTTCACAAAAATTATAATTTTTATATATACATACAGAAGCCAATTTGATTTGATACAAGCACAAGCTCAATTAACTTCATCATTTATTCTTGGATACTTTATTTTTATATATTGTTATTTATATATTAATATTATTAGTATGATATGTCGAGCGTAATTTTTACTCTCGCTATAAGTTTATATGTATGGTAATTTTAAAAATATATGTTTTTCTTCCCATTCTTTCTTGTAGGGAGTCGTACACATCCTAATCCGTCTATATATAAAACTTGTTTTCTGATGTTTTGGCGCTAAAAAAATAGTCAAAGTTACTATCGAATGTATGGTATTTTAAGAAACTTGTGTTCTAAGCATTTCTAAACATGCAACTCTGAGCCACGATATCACTCGCTTCCATTTATGGTAGCTTCTGTTTTATCTATTTACTAACATTCTTACATTTTCTTCTCAGCCATTTGTTGCAAAAACTACGTTTCCTACATAATAATGGCTCTAACATATCAAATAGAAGAAGAAGAAAAAACAGCAGCCCAGAGTTAATTTGAGCTTGTCTTCGCATAAGAGCCAGTGGAATATTCCCGTATCGTTCTTTTCATTCGATTTTTGTGGCGAAATGAATAAAGCGAGCTATTGAGAACAAAATCCATTTTGTTCATGAGATTGGCGAAGCTGAATTGAAAAGCTCATTATCACCAATGATCAAAAATAGGATATGGCTTAAAAACATCTGCTCGATCAGCTGCTGGTATATCATTAAACAATTATACATGACTTAGCGTAGTTTTTTTTTTTCGGTTCACCTCGTAAATTTTTTTTTTGTCTTAATTATTGGTGATGTTTATTTTTCATCATTATTTTAGCATCATAGAGACTATTTCGAGACCAGAAAGATACATTAAATAAGACACTTTTTTGTGCGCGTTGCTTAACTTCTAACGTAAAATGGCTTCAAACCTGTAGCATACAGCAATAAAAAAAATAGAAAGAAAAGAGTAGGCGCAAAAAAAAATTCAATGAACTACACAACAAACCTTAATACACGAATGTAAAATAGGAAATTGCAGTGTTAGTGGCTTATACAATATGTGAGGAAATTTATTTTTGGTAAATCATTTTCACACTTTTGAAGGATGAGAAAAATCGGGTGAAACTTGTCGTTGATATAAGCTATTCTACGCTCTGTCAATAGCCTTCCTTATTTTAGGAGAAGCTAATAACTTCTAATGTTTCAATTTAATTTTCGTTCAGATTCTGTATAAATCATCTTTAGTAAGGAAGATGGACCTTTTAATGCTATCTTGTGCTCTAAAGATATATAACATATTAAAATGAATCAAATTAAGTTGAATATTAATGCTGGTAGTAAAAATAAATATTTGTTTAAAATTTTAAAAGATCGACATCTATTCCTTGTTTTTCATTTCAAAATATGACAATTGTATTTAATTCTAGATCAATGAATTAATCAAGTTCCTTGGATTCTAAATCGCTATGAATAGAATATTTATTAGCCACAAATATAGGTTTGTTTTGATGGAAAATTCGGAAGTATCCAGTTATTCTTTATTTTACAAATAAAGTAAAAAGCCTTTTTTGTTATTTCTGCCCTCTCTTTTTCTCCCATTTTTATAGCCATTAAATTAAACGAAGCAAATGGCACCATCCATACTTGGTAACTATTCATCGATTTTTATACTTTAATGGTAATGAATTGGTACCATTATCATTATCACAATACCACTATCCTATTGTAGCTCATTAAACATATTTATATGTATATGCAGAAGCCATGCAGAATTACAATCATGTGTGCTTCACTTTTTATTGTAGTAAAAAAAACTCAGCAGAGAGGGCAATGTTTTTTTGACAAAATCAATAATAAATGAAATATGAATGTAAAAGAACCAATTTAATTAAAAGCATCCCTTTTCTTTATTTCATGCTCTTTTTTTTTCTATATATTCACTGTAAATATAAATAAATAAATAAATAAATTAGTGTTTAGTGTCAATAAAAGTCCTTCACAAGAGAATAATAAAAACAAACAAAACTTGATAATTTTATATAAAAAGTTTTATATGTAAAAAAAGGTGCATTTTTTGTGAGAATGCAGTTCTAAAGCTGCACATTGAAAATGCCATGATTACGAAATGATATTATTAAATCAAAAGCCTGCTAGAAGAAGAATGAGTGTGTTTAAAACGGTTTTCTTTACATATAATAATATATCGATCGACCTTTTTACTTGTACACTGTAACTAAAATACTTATTCTTAATATCTTTTTATCTGTTAGTAGAACAAATAAAAAATAAAAACAAACAAACAAAATAGGAGTGATGCAAAGTTATTTATGCATAATGCAACCAATTTTATCCATAAAAAAGTACCTATGTGTGTCAGACATGGATGAATAATAATCAGAGGTACAAAATAATCCAAAATAAAACACATCATTGTACATTTTATAAAAAAAATATTTATATTTTGTATGAAAAGAGAGTTATATATATAATAAAATGAAAGAGAGAAAATATTTTACATTTTTTGTATGTGTGTACATGATTTATCAACAAGGTTTATCAGAAGAATTTGAGGGAGAAGGTAAAATGGAAAGTAACTGTGATCTATTGTTACTTTGGATGATCTGGCTGTTATAAAAAGATAGTAATGAGCTTGAATATTTCCGTAAATATTGGTTTTGGTTCGGGTCAAAGGTCCAGCATCTACTACAGTATTCGTTCTCACCAAGGAATCGATTACAAATGTTACATTTACAGTGACAATCAGAGCAAAACCAATCTGAGCCAAGTACTTTGTCGCATGCTCCACAGAATGCCTTGTTGTCATTGGGACCAAGTAAAGGAGAAGATGGTGGTGATGGGAGAAAGTCCATTTAGAGGAAAAAATGTAAAAAAAATGTGTTGAAAGTGAAAAAAGTAAAAAATAAAATTGAGAAAGAGAGGTATTTATGTAATTTAGAAACAAGCACGGACAAACATCCGAATATACAAAAACCCATACTACAGCAAGTGCCCAGTTTGATTATTTTAAAAAAACTAATGCATGCATGCATTAAACGCCGTCGGCTCGGGTTGACAGTAAGTCATTTTTATTGTTCAACACGTGTCATGATTGACAGAATATTAAAAAAAAAAATGGAATGACGTGCTTAACTATATAATAAAGAAAAAGTAAAGAACAATAAAAAACCTTTTTTTTGTTCATAAACAAAACTATAGTTCTCTTTTTTTTTACAAAAACTTATTTATAATTCAAAATCGGTTAATCATACTGCCTTATTCTTTGTTTTGATTCCACTGTATAAATGCAAAAGCGCCTGCGCTAACTTGTATTGTTTCGGCCAGTTGTGTCGCCTTAATTCAGGTCCCGTTACTTTTGTTGTATCGTTCTCCATAAAATAAGCCGATGGGTGTGTATATATATAACATCATAATTTGTCTCATAATTGATTTTAGTTTACCCTTACGATCGTTTGTACCTGTATCTTTCTTTTCCTCATCCCCTCTTGTTTTTATAAAGTCCCTTTCCATCATATCTTATTCTATTACTGCCCTGAAATGACTAGTGAAGGGTCCGTGCATTGAGACATTTTCTTTCATTGTAAAAAGAAGGACCTCTTATTAGCTTTGATTATATAACTGCAAAAAAAAGGGTTGCAAAAATAGGTTTTGTATTTAGTTTTATTACATGCATGTCCACAGATCATTTTAAAGAATGGCAAAAAAAAAAATTTTTTTATAATGAAATTAAATTCGGCTTTCTTTCATGTTGTTTAAACAACAAACGTGATCCATTTTCACTCCTGAAGTAAACAAGATGGCTTTGATTAAAATCGTCTTGATGTAAATGAAAAAAGGGTTTCGAAAACGGTATTAATCCTGTGCTGAAACAGTCTTTTATCTATATTTGAATACAAACGATAACCTGTGTGTACACTTGAAACAATTAGACTGTTCAATCGTTCTGGATGGGCTGCAGAGGAAGAATCTATACATTTATATTATTTATTCTATTTCGATATACATTGCCTCTCTCTTAAGTTCAAAGTTTCTATTATTAAGCCCATATTATAACATGTTTTATTTTTTTACAGAAAATCACTTGGCATTTTGATATCCTTTTTGTTTTGTCGCGTGTCAAAGTAAGGAGAGAAATGGTTCCCCGATATTGCCGTGGTTTTCTTGAATGTGATTGGCTCGTGTTGTAATTCCGCGATCGTTGTTTTCAAGTATTGTGTCGAAAGTTACCATTTTTAACGCTGTTCCAACATTCACTTTCTTTCTAATATGCTTATAATTAGCGGTTTTGCATATTTATTTTTATTTCAATGCATTGTATTATCTACGCTTTCGGGTTTGTATTATTCTGGTAAATAAAATTAATCTCCTTCATAGTAATTAAATAATAAGAATCTATTAATATTTAAAGGGCTATATCTGCAAATTATTGTTTACAAGTGCTAATAATCAAAATGCATCTTTCGATTAAACAAAAAGAAATAGCACTTTAAAAGATAAAATAAAACGATTTGTTCAATGTATCACCACGGCCATCATTCACATAATTAGTGCATATCTCTATCAATTATCCGCTGTAAAAAAAAGAGGAAAAAACAGGCGACTGGCATACGAATATAAATAACTCTCTTAAGCTATACGAAAACAAGACACATTTATCATTTGCTGCAGTTAATGAAGACTTTTTTATAAAAAGAAAAGACTGGCTTTTATGTGCATGTGAAGATGCTGCTCGAATAAAGGCACTTGCAGCCTCTTTTTTTTTGTGATCCAGTTTGCTTCACCACCCCTGTGTTTTGTCATACCATTGATAGAAATAGTATTCTACTAGCCCTTTATAAGACCAATATTGATGTATGAATACGTTTTTTTATTTATTAAAGATATATATAATCAATGCGTATGTATTTTTTTTTGCGGTGGGTTGACAGAGTTCTTTTTGTATACATATTTCTTTTCAAAAGCAACTGTATTTTATGTAAGAATTGATTTTTTACATATTCGTCTTGTGATAGTAAAAATGGGACAGATTTCAGTAACAAACCCCATGGTTGATACTGATTTTTTTGAAGAGGAAAGTGGTTATCTGCAATAGTGACCTTACTTAAAGCATCACCGGAACAAAAAGAAAAAAAGAGTCTGTTGACCGGCCACGCGATATTTTTTCCTTGCATTTGAATGATGATACTTTTGATCAAGTCATAAATCAAGATAAGTTAAAAGTGCTTTTATAAAAGTGCTAACCTTAAAAAGTAGTTGAAGGTGGTCTTTTTTTAAAGTCTGAATAGAATTGCCTCTGTCCATTATGAAGCCAAGAATATAAGCAATGCTATGTTGTATAATAGTGTTGACCGTTATTCTCGGATATTAATTTAGTATATCAATTGTAGTCTATATAAAAAATAGAAATAGAGATTAATATATCTAATTGATGTGCATGTTAGAAGCAACTTTTTTTTATGTTACAAAAGTATCTTTTGAGAGACTCATTCCATAATTAAAGTTTTGTGATATTGCGACCTTTTCTTTTTTTTTCAGGTCATCACCCTTCTATGTAGTTTTTATGTTATTAAATGGACTATAAAAATCTCTATTAAAGAAATAAATAACAGGTAGAGATTTAATTATTTCACTCAAGTGTTGGGATTGTATAAATCCAAAGAGTTGAAAGTGAAAAAAAATCTAACGATTGTCTTGTTAACCTCTCCAGGTCATTTTCATTTGTTCGTGTGTGCCTTTTTTTCTTTTATTTTTTTTACACAAAGTTTAATGAAAAAAAAAGTAAATTGTTGGTACTTGCATGTTTATCATATGCCTTTCATATCGTCTGAAATTTTATTTGCAGAGAAAGAAGAAGCCTTGGATTTGTTTATCAGTCTTTTTATTAGTAATAACAGTAACAATGGTGATAGAGATGACATTCCTCACAGGTAACTATTTGTCATAATCTAAAAACGATTAAATACATGTTGAAACATATTTAACACATTTATTTTAAGCCAAAATATTTGATATCAATGAACAGGCGACTATTGATTTTTGTAAAAGGTTTAACTTTCTATTGTTCATTTCAAACCTATCAAAGGTATCACTAAAAAGTTTATAGTTTAAATAAAAGTGTATTACACAATATAAATTGTAACATCATTGGTTGGAGGACACAAATAGAGTCCTTTCCTTTTTCCTTTTCTCTCTCTCTCCAGCTGCGCCCAACCATTTTTATAAACTCCGTCAAAGAGATAAACGCAAGTTCTTTTTATTTTACCTCTTTCTTATTTTCTACTTTCACCTTTTTTTCTTTTTATATATAAAAAAGCAAGTATATACATACTTTTTTTGCACTGTTTTTTGTGTTTGTTTTATTATTATCATTATTCTTTTGTAAATATATACTATACATTATATACATATCAACAACAACATATTATAATGAATATCATTGCCCCTTGTCCACAAAAACCCTCTTTATACTCCCACAAGGATGAAGACTTGGATGAAGCATGTCAGGAACTACGACAGATTCTTACTTCACCTTACACTTACAACCCATTTTCTATTGTGCGTACGAATAATCCAATGCCACATGACACAAGTTTTGTTCCTACTTCGTTTAATATTCAACAACAAGAGGAATATATTGCAAATCCTCATCGCCCACGTTCATTTAGCGCCGGTGACTCGACAAATTATCCGTTATTAAAGGTCATCAGCTTGGTGCATTAAAACAAGGATGAACACACGGCTTTTTATTATATATATAAAAAAAAGACCCCTCTTTTTTGTACATAATCGAAGAAAAAAAATACTAAATAACCTTCTTCTCTTTTGTTCATAATCTGTGTAAACTCTTTATATCTGTAAACAACAACTTAAATAAATTCCTCTTCTATCTTTATAAATCGCAGAAACACCCTTTTTTTCCGTTCACCATCTTCCAAACATGACCACGTGTTACTTTAATGGATCATTTGATTACAAGTTACGCTTATAATCGATGATGATGTGGTCGCCCTTTAAATAATCATTCATTCTTTTGAATGACCATTTTGTGAGATGGTTGTATGACATTATTTTGTGAGGTATAACTGCTTTAAATAGATTTGCAAGCCAATCACTTTTTATAAATACTTTCTTATTTTATCACTTTAACAAAAGTGGCTGCTTTGAAAGAGTAAAAAAGGAGGCTACTGAAACCTCGACCTTGTTTCAACAAGGATATTTTTTTTTCCTCTTCTGTTTTCATGGTAATAATGTCGACTGTTTTATCACTTAACCCCCATTTTTTATTTCCCCCGCCCTTTCATTAACACATAGCAAAAACTGTTTTAATACATCCTCTTTCAAAGATGGTATTGGGTAGATGGCTCCTAAACTATTACTACCGTTGCTTTCAGCATAAAAATTTTATATATTCGATAATAGCCATTTTGAAAATATAGTATCCATTTGTGTGGCTGGTCTTTTCACAAAAAAAGAAGACAATAACAAGACCAGATTACAAATGGTTAGATGTGTGGCTTAAGCTAAATGACACCATATTGAGAATCCAAGAATCATAGTCTGTGGATGCAAGAATTCTCACAAATCAAAAAAAAAAAAAAAAAAAAAAAAAAATTTAAAAC
>VCJJ01001686.1:0-15961 GCA_024139415.1 Backusella tarrabulga
CACCGGCTATAATGGCTATTACCATATATAGAGTAAATGTAGGAGGAAATAAGAGACCTCATAATTTATAGATTTCGTGGTTTTTCATGATTTGTGTGATTTTTAAATTATAATGATAATGTTATTATTAGACATGGTAAAGAAAAAAAAGGCAGGTAGACAATTGACTAGTTTTCTTCATCAGTTTATCCTTCAACTATAACTTATTCAAGTATATCTTAATAAAACATAAGCCTACAGCTAGTTTGCAACCTAGTAACTCATTTCTCATAACATTGAATTTAGTAGTTTTTGGCAAAACTATGATCTAATTTGAAATAAAATGTTATTCTTTATCCTATTTTCCGGATTGTGCCAGTTCATCGGAGAAAGATGGCTTAATTTTACACATTGCAATTTATTATCAAAAAACATAATGAATGCGGTTGCTTCTTTTTTTTGGACTAGTGTGATATCCTGTACAAATTGATAATAAAGACTATGTCAATGTCATCCGTAGAATATGCTACAATCAAACCGTTCATTTACTAGGGATCACGGAGAAAAGGGAGTGAAAAATGAATAATCCATTATTTATATTAAATATATAGTCGTATGGATGGAAAATCATATAGGATGACTCAACCTCCTCAAAATCATTAATAAACGAAGCCTTGGTTTGTGGGTAAATTAAAGTTTGAAGGTGAAAGTAAATTCCTGCGTTTCCCTCACTATTCAAAAGATGATTGGATAACTCTTCCTGGTTCAATTTCATTGGATAAATTCTAGTTCTAAAAAGGAAACGAAATCACAGAGGAATACCGCTTGCTGGTTTGTGTGATTGCTAGCAAATACTATATTGCTTGATTGAGATTTTATAGATAGCTGACATTTTTTTACAACCTTACTAAATAGCAAATAGCCCAATCAAGTTGATTGATGAAAACTCAAGTTATTTTTATGCCAAAGAAAGACTCATGTGTGACCATTGCAGTACTTTACAAAAAAGATTATAATGATTATCATTAAATGAAAAAAAATATATAGGCGATTTATTAAAAACAAAGCTTGTGATCAGGTGAATGACTTGAACACAAAAGAAAAGAGTAGAGTACACTTTCCTTTTTTGGAAATGTGAAAAAACCCAAATGATTTGAACCAATTCATTTTATTTATTTATTTATTTATTTTTTGTTTCTATTATTACTATTTATTATTACTTGGTTGTTATTTTTTTTTAAAAAAAAAGAGAACAGAAGAGAGAAACATTAGAATAAATTTAGATGCATGGCTTGAGGATGGGAGTTAAACTGTCGGTTGGTGAGTTGCAGTCGTCATTTTCAGTTTATTTTATCTCATTTCACTTTAATAATATCAAAAAAGCTAGAAGTATGCGCCGAGCACAACAGACAGAAGAAATACTGAAAGCGATTACAGAGAAAGATTTTGAAGCCTTGAAGAAATTAGCAAGATCGCCCGAAGGCTATGTGGACGATAAACTAAGGCGATATGTTTGGTATTTTATAGGGAGTAACCATGGTAGCAATATATAACTAATAAATATAATAGGCCAATATTACTGCATACACAGCATGGAAATTATATAGCAGAGAAAGGAAGTGGTAAAATGGATGGCATAGTTACTTTGTGAAAAAGATGACTTATTACTTGCATGGAGTATATAGAAAAGGACTTGGCTGATCCAGTTCAGATCACAAAGGACGTCGAAAGATCATTGTATTATTACCCCCAAGGTAATTAATGAATATAAAGAGCAGCAGCAAAATGGTAACACATATCAGATATCACACCTGTTTTAAAGGCACATAAACAACAAGAATTACACTGTATGATAGTAGAAATATTATGGAGAAATCCAACATTAAAATATTACCAAGTTAGTATCAATATAGACAAGGCGGATAAATATTCATAACCAGGATACATAGGGTTTTCATGATATATGTACTTGCTTTTTACTTGTTCTCGGTAAAAAAGCTGCTATACCTGCGGCAGAGAATGTTGCATTATTTTTTATTCGAGACGCTATGTTGGAGTCCTTTGATCCGGTATCAAAACAACTACGTCTAATGAGTTCTATTGTGGAATACGAAGACCCTGAGTTGACTGTATTTTTAGAGAGGCAAGAAGCAGCGATGATGATGAATGTATCGCGTGCTGACATTTTAACAGTTCTAATGTAATGCCTTATTATGCATTAAGTTGGATATTAACTTGGTTTAGTCATGATTTCGAACAATACGAAAAGGTGGTACGGCTATTTGATGTGTTTATATCAAGTGAGCCCATCATGCTCATCTACATTGCAAGTGCTGTAAGTTAAAAAGATATCATCGATTGAATGGATTGTTACTAATAAAGCACCAAACCAGATTACACTACTACGAAGAAATGAAATATTGCGGGCTGAGCCTGATACACTTCATTCGCTCATCACACACATTCCACAAGACATTGACATAGAACAAATCATCCAGAAAGCAACAGAATTAGAAGACAAATACTCATTATTACAACTACAGAAGCAAAGTGGCATATGGTTACACGATGAGTAAGTGATATGCCCACTCTCCTTGCCCTTTTTTTACTGATCACATCATCCAGTTCGGTTATAAACACATGGGAGGAGGATTGGGGAAGGTTGGGGTGGGGACAGGTACCGGATCCACTAAAGGCCGATAGATGTTTGGGCAAACAAGTGGAAAAGGAAGAATGGGAAGATGAAATGCTGGTAGAATGGACACGGAGAAGAAGAGAACACATCGTCGATGAATTCCAATAATAATAATAAAAAAAGGAGGTCACTTTTGTTCATTTTAAACCCCTTTTTCCTTATTAAATAATAATCACACGCACGCACGTACTTTTTCTTTTTCTCTTTACTTTCAACAACATGCTTTTGAATACACTCAAAGGAAGCTCTCCTATTTTAACCCGTTTACACCCAAGAGTAAGTGCTTTAAAAGTCATTAGAAGAAGAGTATGGGCAACTAATAAGACACCTGTATTCAGTCTTATTTTACACAAGCAGCTGGCAATATTTTCGGTCAATGGTCGGAATCGCCTCATGCTCAATCCCTAATCCCCATTGTGGTTGAACAAACAGTAAGCGAAGAGAGACAATGCCGTTTGTATAATATTACTAATAACAACAAAGGGGCGAGGCGAACGCTCTTACGACATCTTCTCAAGACTATTAAAAGAGCGTATTATCTGCTTGAATGGTCCTGTGACCGATAACGTAGCATCTGTTGTTGTTGCCCAGCTCTTGTTTTTGGAGGCTGAAAACCCTGAAAAGCTTATTAGCCTGTATATCAATTCACCCGGTGGAAGTGTTACTGCTGGCATGGCAATTTATGATACAGTAAGTGCCCATTAAATGTTGCAAACAGTAGATATTGATAATAATGCGATATAACCGTAATAGATGCAGGTACAGACATGATAATGTATATGTATATATTTACTAGTTATCAAAGATATTAAAAAATGGCCTATTTAATAGTACATCCGTTCACCCGTCTCAACACTATGTAATGGACAAGCATGTTCAATGGGCTCACTCTTATTAGCAGCTGGTAAGTGTAAAGATATGCGTTCTATCTCTGTGTGTTGATGCCCATTTATGGAAACCCAGGCGAACCTGAAAAGAGATACGCCCTACCAAATGCTTCAATCATGATACACCAGCCCTCTGGAGGTGCAGCAGGTCAGGCATCTGATATTGCCATTCATGCAAGAGAGATTCTCCGAGTGAGAGAACGACTTAATAGAATATATCAAAAACACACTGGCATTCGTGATATTGAAACTGTTGGTAAGCTATATTACAAGCTACTTCTTTTTATACGTGTAATTAAGCACTTGCTTTCAAATTAGAAAAAATGATGGAAAGAGACTACTTTATGACTGCAGATGAGGCCAAAAACTTTGGTTTAATTGATAAAGTGCTTGAGAAACGAACCGAGCCAAAGGGAACGGATGATCCAACATCAACAACAACAAAGAAATAAACAAGTTATAAAGATGAAACAATTGCTTTTGTAAAATCAGTTGTTGAACCCTGACCACCCATGTCGCGTGTGTTTATGTTTTGGTTTTGTTGTTGAATGGTGGTGTAAACGGCATTGGAGATTCGATTGGCTTGCTCGTCCAATCCTAAATGTCGAAGCATCATTACTGAGCTTAAAATCATGGCTGTTGGGTTGGCAACATTGCTACCACCAATATCCTCACCGACATGACGGCATCCCTATTTATTTTTATTGTTATTGTTATGATAATACACCTTGTTGTTTTTAATTGGCTCATATTATTATCAGTAATAATAATAATAAATCCAAACTTACTGGTTCAAAAACAGCATACTCTCTGCCAAAACTAGAGCCTGGAATCAAGCCAGGGCTTCCGATTAAACCAGCTCCTACATTGCTAAGGATGTTACCATACAAGTTTGGTAGCACCAATACATCAAACTGTTGTGGACGCGACACCAATTGCATCGATGCGTTATCTACAATCATATCATTTAACGTAATGCCCGATCCAGCGTATTCCTTTTTAAAGATATCACGCACTGTGTTCAGGAACAGACCGTCACCAAGTTTCCTAAATATAAAACATGTGCGTTGAGTGTACATCCTGGTTTTAATAATATACATACACTCACATAATATTTGCCTTGTGAATACACGTTACTTTCTTTCGATTGTTCTTCAAGGCGAAATCAAAGGCGAAACGAGCAATACGTTCTGTTTTATAACGCGTCACTAGTTTAAGGGACTCTACAACACCAGGAAATGACTGATGCTCAAGACCAGAGTATTCTCCCTCGGTGTTTTCTCGTACAATGGCAAGATCGATGTTGTCGAAACGAGATTTTACTCCTGGGATAGTCTTGACAAGTGAAATGGAGGCATAGATATCAAGATCCTAATCCATTTTTATTTTAATCAATACATGAGGCGTATCTATTAAATATGTAAACTCTACTTTTCTCATTGAAACATTAAATGAACCATGGCCTGTAGTTGACACTGGCGTAAATAAGGTACCCTTTAAACCGACCTTATTACGGCGCAGTGATTCAAGTGTTTCCTTCATTAATGAATCGCTTGCAGATACATGGCCTGATAGATCAAATTGCTCCCATTCAATTGGTACCTTGGCTGCTTTGAATACAGTCTTTACTGATTCGCTTAGCTCTTTACCAACACCATCGCCAGGAATAAGTGTTACTTTGTGGTTCTTTATTATTGATTACTGTTATTCATATTTTTATACGCGTTGTTTTATATATACGTTATACTTTACCAAACCAGTTGCAAACGATCGAGTACTTGTCTTTTTACGATATATTATTATTTACTACCTTGAAAAAATATATAAATTTGCGTTTTACCTTCAAGAAAATATTCTTGACACTTTGATTATTTAGCCTTGTCAACATTTTCTCGTTTTATCTAATATTAAGAGCTGAAAAGTGAAGGGAAGAAAGAAAAGGAAAAAAAAAGCATTTCGTTTTTCCCAGACTCTTTATCGATTCTCCTTTTCGTTTCATGTTTATCATGTGATAAATTTGAGGATCCCTTCATTGAACTAAATATTCTCTTTGCAAGAGCTTACTTGATTGCCATGATGCAATACCCTTTTCTTTCTTTTTATTCGACATATGAAATAAAGCACATGCGAAATATGTCTTGAGCTTTTCGAAATGGAGCAAATTGTCACTAAATATTCATACTTTTATAAAAAACCATGGCATTACAATGCGTTGATAATGAAATGAAAATGCAAGTACTTTAAGGTCGTAATTGACATGCTCAATCTATCCAGAAGTGTTGTTTGGCTAAAGTTGAGCGTTATGCAAATTACCAAATTTACCAAATAAAACAATAACAGCGATAGTGCATTCTATCCATCGCAGCTCTTACATCTATTTATACGTGCGTACGTTCTCTCCTTCTCCTCTCCCTTTATAAATATACAATTGTTGGTATGTGTGTGTGTGTATGTGTGTATGTGTGTATGTGTGTATGTGTGTATGTGTGTATGTGTGTATGTGTGTGTTTGTGTGTTTGTGTGTGTGTGTATTTGTACACATGAAATGGGTTGAATCCGATTCGCTAAAACATCAGACTTAATAAATTCACATATCCCACCACTACCAATTTAATATAATGAATCTTAACAATAGAATCATGCGTATGTATATATTTATAATCAAAATAAACCAGTGATCGGCAGATGTATATAAATAAATTGTAAAGCATAAAGAAATAAAAATGTTTATTATAATACTAATTACGGACATAGAGATATAATTAGACAACTAAATAAATGAGAAGGAAATGGCAAATAAAGTAATTGATTACATATCAAACGCACCATACCCATCTACTTTTCTATTCGCTGTTATCCTATTAAATTAAGGATGCATTTGATTGTTTAAGGCTAAAAGTTATATAGTCATTGATTTTATTGATTGTGTGGACTACCTTGGTTCTGTGTATAATACCATCTATTTGTCGTACAATAACGAAAGTTCCTCCACATTTTATTTTCCCAAAAGAGAAGGTAAACTTTTTCACATGTTATAAAAAAGGGTGATTACTTCACAAGTTTTAATTACTCTCACACGAAATAGATAAATATTTTTGGTTCAACTGAAAATCTGGTGATCGCCTTTTCTATGTTCTGGAACTAAGGAAGAGGCTCAAGATCACAGGATTGTTATTATTATGTATAGATTCAGCGTTTTTTCTTTATATGGCTCGAATATCTCCCTTTGTAATAACAGTAAACAGTTTCCAATTTACTTGAAAAAAAGTAACTTTGAAAAAGAATAGAATGTAACTTTAATAGTAGTAAAATAGATAACAAAGGTACACATAAATAAGAAGGAAAAGGAAAGTAATCTTTTTCTTTTTCTTTTTTTTTCCTTTTTGAAATCATAGATTATGTCTTGGTATACTTTTTTAGGATATTTTGAAGTGGTGAAATATAAATTAAAAAGACGTTTTACGATACTAACAAAGCATATTGGTTAGCGAGTTGCTTTGGTATGAGTAATCTAAAAGTAACTTACTTTAACTGCAATCAGGGCACCAACTCGTTTCGAAATAAATTCTGTGGACTAGGCAGTAGTTTTTACAGCGGCTATAACACGGCTGCTTGACCGTTTCAATAAAAGAAGCTGCTTTTTCATAGATTTTTTCCATTGACATCATATTGTAATATTATGTTTATTGTTATTTAAGACTATTTTTAAGCTAATAAACAAACAAATAGATAGATAAATAAATATGTAAATAAATATATAATATTAAAGAATATAATATATTGGAAAGAAAAGAAGGAAAAGAAAAGAAAAAGAAAAAGTAGTTTATAAACACATGTACTGAATAAAATTATGCCGAGCCTCCACTCTCAGCTTATCGAATTTTAGAAAATTCCGCCCACTTTTTTGGAAAAAAAAAATCTGTGCACTTGTGCAAGATGAAAAATTCCCAGATAATGAACGGTTATCTTTCCGAGATCACTATCTGCAAAAATGCTCTGTTTAAGGACGCTGAATACCAGATGTGCTAAATATATTTACAATGAAATCATCACTATTCATTGCATGTTTTATCAAAAGAATGCAATCAAACATCAGCAAATCTATTTGTACACGAGCAGGGTCACTATTTGCATACCAAAATGGATTTCGTAGACTAAAGCCGCAGACCAACTCCTTCCCATACACATACACATAGTTATAGAAAAAAAACACAAACTTTAATCCTTTTTTCTGCCTGGTGGTATAACTAGCGTTTTAATCATTTTTGAAAAAGAAACTACATATATATAGTATTAATGAGAGTCGTTTACTTTTTGTTCACGGTCATAAACCCATTCAAGTTCCACAACATCTCTCCAAAAGGCTGATTCTTTTCCAAACACAACCTCGACGGTGTCCTTTGCCAAGTCCAACCACGTTCTGGTGCCAATCGCATAAATACGCTCGAGTTTTTTATCGCCATCAATAAGTTCCATCTGTATCATGGAATTCCATCCGGCCCTTGCAAGAACAAGAGTATGATGCACCAACTTGGGGTGAAGCGGAGGATAGAGTAATCGATAGACAACAAACAAATAGAGGGAGCATCTCGAAGCCTCAACCCAGTTGTTTTGTGCAATTCGTTCCAACAGCACCTGTTCGGCTGCCTTGATGCATGTTGTGGTGAATGCAGGCACTTTGGGCACCTTTAGAAGCATGACCATCACATCCGGAATGCGATCCAAAAGAGCAGCACGATCCTCCGCCACGCTTACCTTATAATACATGGGCTCCTTTTGATCGGTAGTTACATGAAAGATGTCTGGTGTTGCCAAGCGGCCCACAAAATGGGTAAACTCTGGCGGTGCTAGTAGCTCAATGGACGACCAATCTTCCTCTTCTCTTATCTCTGCCTGTTTTACCATTTCCAGCACGCTCCATGACTTGATGTGTTGACTTATTAACTCTATACAATCCTGCTTTGTCAATCCAAGCTCATTTTCACCTTTCTCTAGTACTGCATCGACGGTTTGTAATTTCCCACTACAGCGCATACAATCGCAGTCGTAATCAGGACCAAATCGCTTCCTTAATTCATTCAATCGCTCTTGCTTAGTCGCTGTCAAGTCCACATAGCTGATTGTGATGGGATCCCCGGGCGAAATATCCTCTAATGCAATGATATGCTGTACACCCTTGATGTAGATTGCGGCCGAGTTGGGACGGCATGAATGGCGAATGTAAAGCGATGTGATCGGATAAACGCCTACTGCAAACTGCTCAAAGTGATGCTCGGCCTCGACAATAAGAAACCAGCTCATCTTGATGCGTGCCCAAAGTACAGAAAGCTCTTGTTCAGTGATATCACAATCGAATGGCTCCAGAAATGCTGCCACAGCATGGCTAGGGTTTTCATCGACTTCCGGGCCATGTTTGGTATTTTGACTATTGCTACTGCTCGTTGTTGATGTTGTAGTCGTTGTCATGGAAACTATGTCGTCTTTTTTCGGGGAATGAGCAGCTAATGGTGCGTGTGACTCGAGACATTCGATGGAAAATGGCATGTGAGGTAGTAGCGAGTGCAAGTGTTGGATATTAAGGCGCTTGTGGACGTGAAGGGTAAGCGCCGTTCTCTCGAGGAGCCATCGATTTGCATCGACAGTTTTGTAGATATCGGTTGCTTGAGGTTCACATAGGATGCGATGGAAATGGAGCCATGCATTTTGAAAGCACTCATTGCTGCAGAAATAGGCTGAACGGCAGCGTGAGCAGCATTGGAGCTGTGCTTTTCCGAGACAGTAATTACAACGCTGATGGCGTTTTGAGGGAAGTGGTACCTGTGCTAACGGTCGCTGCACGAGGATGGTTGTTCCTGAACTGATATGTTCAGAAGCTACAAACTTTTCATTTTCCACTTGGAATACGTGTCCTTTTAAAAAAGATTCCATTATAAATAAACAAATAATAAAAATATTTTTAGTCAAACAGTAAGAAAAAAAATGACGGCTTTGGCTTCAGTCATTACAAATCTCAAATCTTGAATTTGTGTGAAATACACTATCCAGTTCTGAAGCTTTTAGTCTCCGCAAGACAGCTCAAATTAGACCAGAATGATCATTGATTGATAGCAAATGAAAGCAACTCTTACATATATAATCAAACGAGTATACTACGTTATTGCCATACATAACAGAGTTCATTCTACATGACAAGATGTAATATTAGGGAAAGCAATGGCTTGGTCGCTCTATATCACGGCCCACCCAATAGGCAATAAGCATCATGAAGAATCAAATAAAGAAAGATATAGTGTTTCTTCTTATTGCTCAGATTCCTTCCGTTACAAGACATACAACACCAGTCACTCTCACTCTGAATATAAAACCACCTTTGGCCAAAGTACGCAGGTCGGGCTGCTTGTAATTCCAGCAACAATTCACCGAAAAAGTAAATGAACGATTCAGTGACTGCTAATTTTTGAGTGAGCATTTGATGCGTTGCTGGATTGTGTAGTGCAAATATCCAGCTGTTGTGAAATTAGCAATCCTTCTCTTTTCTTACTGACAGAACATGGACACTCTCACTCTCCGCGGAACACTCGAAGGTGTGTAGATTAATCAACGTAAAATATGAAGTTCACATGGATTATAATGGATGAATGGATAGATGGATGGATAGAAATAGATGGATTGTTTGTCAAACACGACCTTTTACATTTATAAAGTTGACATTTGACTCCATGTGAACCTTCATAAATACATTTTACTTGAATGAAATATACTAATTAGCTGCTATTACTTATTAGGTCACGGTAACTGGGGTAAGCAAACTAAAAATGCACCATGACAACACCCTTAGAAACACAGCACAAAAGGGGTGAAATACAAGTTAAATGGTCACTTATTGACACTTAACGTTTCTTTTTTTTTATAAAGTCACTGCCATTGCCACCACTTCTGAGGCACCTGATATGGTTTTGTCTGCCTCTCGTGATAAGACCATCATTGTCTGGAACCTTACCAGGTAAATACATATAAAGATGTGTATTAAAAGGAGAGAATAAGGTTATTAAACAGGCGAATACACTCTTTAGAGATGAATTGAACTACGGTGTCCCCCGCAAGTCTCTTGTCGGTCACTCCCACTTCGTTGAAGATATTGCCATTTCTTCCGATGGTCAGTTCGCCTTGTCCGCTTCTTGGGATCACACTCTCCGTCTCTGGGATTTGAACACCGGTAACACCACCCGTCGCTTCGTTGGCCACACCAACGACGTCTTGTCCGTCTCTTTCTCTCCCGATAACCGTCAAATTGTCTCCGGTTCTCGTGATAAGAGCATCAAGATGTGGAACACCCTTGGTGAGTGCAAGTTCAACATCACCGAAGACGGTCACTCTGAATGGGTTTCCTGCGTTCGTTTCTCCCCCAACCCTGCAAACCCTCTCATCGTCTCCGGTGGTTGGGACAAGATTGTCAAGGTCTGGGATCTTACCAAGATGAAGCTCCGTACCAACTTCATTGGTCACAACGGTTATGTCAGCACCGTTACCATCTCCCCCGATGGTTCCCTCTGTGCCTCTGCTGGTAAGGACGGCGTTGTCATGCTCTGGGACTTGAACGAGGCCAAGCACCTCTACTCTCTTGAGGCTGGTTCCAACGTCCATGCCCTCACTTTCTCCCCCAACCGCTACTGGCTTTGCGCTGCCACCGCCACCGGTATCAAGATCTGGGATCTCGAGAACAAGTCTCTTGTTGATGAGCTCCGCCCTGAGTTTGCTCAGGTTGGTAAGAGAAAGAACGCTGACCCTGACTGTTTGTCTGTCTGTTGGTCTGCTGACGGTGCTACCCTCTTCTCTGGTTATGCTGATAACATCATCCGTGTCTGGCAAGTCACCCGTACTCTTTAAGTAAATGCAACGAGTCAACAAAACAAATCATTTTATTTTTTGTTAAAAAAACAAATAAAAACGAACAAAAGAACCAAATAGAGTTGTATTTAGTGTTGGTAAAGGAAATGTATAATGTGAGGATGGATTCGAATGAAGAGTAGACGTCTCTAAACGCTTTATCTGGCTATTGGTATTGTTGATATCTCAAGTAAAAGGCCGTGATATTGGTAATAACATGTGCATATGCCACAAGACAAAGTGTTAAAGGTGTCTTCATTTATTATTATTGGTATCGAAGGATGTTGTTTTTAGAATTCTGGTACCTGAAGATTATTAACTACAATATCGAGTAAGATTGAACATTTTATTATCTCCTTCGTCGCGGTCATTTTGACTCTGATGATGATACTCCGTCTTCTTCTACATGGCTCTATAAAAGATATCTTCTACCAGCATAGCATGGTCTTAAACGAGCCATTCCGCGTCAATGCTGTCTTGGATATTGCCTCCTCTTTTTGTAATTTTCGTTGATATCAATGGCGTGTTTTATATTCATAGTGCCATTTTTTTTCTATTCGTTGGTTAGTTTTTCGCGAATGCCTAACCTCAAATGTGTATACTGTATTTCCCGAGGTGAAAGCTGCTTACGAGGAAACTTATCCTTAAGCATCTTTGGTTGAACATGAAACCGGCCAACAACAGCGTATTGGTACCCTCTATCATTGTCATATAAAGTCGCGTTCTATCGAGGGCACCGGGAATGAGGTGGAATTCCAAGCCTGTCCCCGCTAGCCGTACTGGCGCTGATGCTTACAAAGGTATGGCATTGATAGATCATGGGGTCCCCTTACTTCCATGCACCATTTGATCATCAACGAGATGCCACATATTCAAGGAGTGTTTCTCTCTGGTGACTTTACGTTTTACACCGTTGGTCATGAATTAAAAGTAAGCCCTTTCCCTCCCACCTGATGTCATTCCTTTGACGACAACTGCTCAAGTTCCTCTGTAGTTTGTGGTTTCGTTGATCTCCCCGCTGATATAAAAAGTCTTGCTCGGACCAATATTCCTTATGAGCACCTGATCATAATGTGTCCTTAAGGGTTAGTTTTGTCTGATTTCCTTCTAAACCATCATCCAATCATTCTTTCTCGAAGATCTGTAGTCCAGAGAGCTCCAATAACAATATGATTCTATCAAATGTTATCCTTCAGATCACTGAGTTTACTGTGCTTATATACCATATCATGGAATTCTTCATCTCTTTTTCAACCATTTTTGTCACATCAAAAATTGGGTGACGTGAAGTACCATATTTCTAAGCCGAACCACATCATCGTTTTTATCCTGAATACAGTTGTATATATCAAGCAAGGAGCTATTCTTTTCAGCAAACAACACACCCAAGTAAGGTGAATGTGACCACCTCAGACACATTTAGTAAGAAAATATTTAAATGAGACAGAATGATAAACTGCAATATTGGTAAATGACAACTCATTAAAATATTGTAGAAGAGTTCAAGATAAAGCCCATGGTTATCAGTTTTTTTTAATCAACCAAGTTTACAAAACACGGCATTCTTTATGAATTCTGTTATTTTTTGTCTTTGATAGGCTTATGATCCGTTTTGTAATGATTGAAACAAGTGACCTATTCTCATTGTGACTGATTCAATTACGATATGATTACTCAATTAAAACATCCAACTCTAATGGTTAGTAAAGTAGCTCGATAAAACGAGGCTGTATACAAGTATGCACCCCAGGAAATGAATATTATTATTTTGCACATCAAACGATTTTGTTTATACATTTCTCACGGTGGACAGTGTTCTGTGCAACAATGTTTAACAAATATATAAAATCTGATAGATTCTACATTTATTAATTTGGTAAAGCATAAATCGGTTATTCTTCTCAGTTGAGTTACATGCATCTATAAAGGTGAGGGGTAAAGGATGTTGAAAAAGTAAATGAATAGACAAAATGAAATCAAATTGATTATCACAACAAGCAGTGTAATAAGATGAATATAAATTGACAACAGAAACTAATAAAAATAATAATAGCTGAATACAAAAATTTTACTTTTCTTCGAGGCTAAAATCTATCTCTCCCGTTTCATTATGAAGCAAATCGATAAAAAGACCACTTTACTGTTTACTACTACAAGTATTTCATACATCCTATGAATGACTGAGAAAAAACAACCCCGTAACACAAATTAGCCAGTGATGTTTATTATGATTTTTGCTAAGGTCAGAAAGTTTAAACATGAATACTAATGACAAGCAAATGTCACTACTATAATTAAACATAATGTACTTCAACAGCAAGTAAACAGTCAAAGACTATTGCTAAAGCAAGACATGAAATCAACCAAAGTATTGGCGTTGGATCAGAAAGGAAGGAAGATGCGTGTTACAAGTTTTAATTCCTCCAAAAGAGTCATGTGCAACCACTTTTTCTCATCTCTTTATATAGAACGCAAATTCACACACACACACCCCGCATTTTTTACCTTTTTTTTTTTTTCCTCTTTCCCCCTTTTTTCTTATTCTTGGCCTTTTCTTTCTTTCTCTCTCTCTCTTTCTCTCTCTCTTTCTCTTATAAATATTCACTTGCTCTTTGTTTTTATTTAATAAAAATATATACAAAACATGGCGCATACGGCAACTGATATTCAAGGATTGAATTTTTCAAACTATTTTACAAAAGAGGATACTTTAATAAATAGCAACGAACTGAATAATAGAAAGAAAAAGGCTTCGCGCGCTTGTCTTCACTGTCAAAAAGTAATTAATAGGAATAGTAAAAAATATAAAGAGTATTTATTAACCTTTCTTTTTCAAAACAAACAGGCTCATCTCACTTGCGATGATTGTAAGTTTCCAAGAAAAAAAAAGTTTTATTTATTAAAAGTTTATTTTATTCGAAAATAGCGAGGCCTTGCCAGCGCTGTGTTAAGCGAGACTTGGCAGGAACATGTTCAGACGGAACCAGAAAGAAGGCCAAATACTTGGAAGACCTAACACCAGAGCAAAGCTGTAAATATTTAAGGCGTATAAAATACTTATAAATCATTACTTATGTTTGTTAATAGTGTTCCAGACACAGTCGACCTTTAATAACCAAATGGACGATGGAAATGTATCATCAGCAACAGCCACAACAATGGGTAAGCTAACCGTTTTACTCAAGTTGATTGATTAATTAACATGTTATTGTAGTTCAAATGATGGACACTTCACAATTATTTGATTTTACTTTGGGTGGGCTTGAGTTTGGGTCAGCAACGATAGGCTCAGAATATGGCTTTATAGGAAATATGTTACAGAACCCACTCGCTGATATTACTGGCGCATTGAGTGGTACAACCACGAGTGCAGTAGTCACTACCACATCCACTACCTCCCCCATGCATCATTTATCGAGTCCTTTGGAACAGATGACTAGTTTTCAACAGCAAGCCTCGCCTTCCTCTTCTTCTACGCTTTCATCTACAAATAACAGCATTAACAACAACACCACTAATAGTAATAATACGAGCACCAATAATAAATCAACTTCCAACTTTACTATTGATCCCACTTTTACAACAACAGCAAAGCCCATCAGTTCACCCACTACACCAACTCCAAATAAAAAGCAAGAATCTTATACAATGAAAAGAGCAAGCACCAGTTCAGTGGGTAGAAGAAAGGGTGTAGGAAATACTCCTGAAGAAGCATACGCCAGCGTAAAAAAGCCATTTAATTATGCAGAAGGTTTTCATTATCTTATTCAATATTTCAAAGAAAGGTACTTATTGTTATTTAAAGCATTTGTAAGAGTGATGGCATCGTTAACCACTTTACTTTTATAAATACAGAATGGGAAGGGATGACTTGATGAGAATCAGTAGAGCGCTGGCGCTTTTTAGACCTTCCTTTTTAGCATTGATCATGAATCTGACAGAAGAGGATCTGATATTTATGGAAAAATGCATTCAACGTACATTATTGGTTAGTTATTGCTATAATAATCATGTAAATACATAAATGTATATACTTACTTTTATATAATATCTTTATATACATATACAGGAGTATGAAAAACTTATTAGTTTCTCAGGAACTCCTAGTGTTATCTGGAGAAGAACTGGAGAAATTTGCCTAGTTGGAAAAGAATTCTCGCTGTTAACACAGTGGAGTAAAGATATGCTTTTAAGTCGTAAAGTATACATATACGAGGTAAGAATAATGCACTAAACTATTGTACATGTTATATATTTACCCTATCGTCATCATGTAGTTGATGGACAGTCAATCTGCCGTAGAATATTGGGAAAAATTTTCCACTCATGCATTTGACAATACAGATAAATCATGTATTTACTCTTGTATTCTACGTACACCGCAACAGAGACCTGTGCCATGTACATTCTGTTTTACAATAAAGCGTGATATTTTCGATTTACCAAGTGTTATTGTAGGCAATGTAAGTTATTTTATTTTGTTTTTGAAAAAAAAAAAAAAAAAAAAAAAAAA
>VCJJ01001687.1:7938-21716 GCA_024139415.1 Backusella tarrabulga
TTGTAAAGCTCCGCATAATGATCTCGCTCTTGTCATTATGGAAGAACAGTTATTATTTGAACATTCAGAATTTAATTTTGAATCAAACTTGATTCGTAAAGATCAAAAGAACATGTAAGTTAAGGAAACTAGCACGGTTTCTCCTAACGCTGTTAGCCTAACTGCGCCTTTGTTAAAAGTTACAATCGCCTAAGATCAATAAAGGACGATGCCGATTTTGTCATGGAAACAGCTCAGCTTTTACCTGAGCTTGCTCTTGTTGGTAAGATCATATAGAAACAAGAGGGCTTAAAGGACAAGGACACGCCCTAATATACATTTGTTGGGGGACAAAAATAAGCCAATGAACGATGCGGATCTTGGTACATTGATCGAACAAAGGTAAATAGAGTAAGCGAAATATGAAAAGATGGATTTATTTGATGTAATTCTCTTTTTTTTTAAGAAAAACGCGTATTCAGCTTATTTCAAATCAACAGATGGACACATGGGCATTTGGGATTTCAATATTCGACGAAACAATCTCCATCTATTACCTATTTTAGCAAATCATCAAGGTTGTATCATCGTCGATTCAACCCGTAAAGGTAAAAGGTTACCCGATGCACTTTCAAAGACGGTGCCCATCTGGTGCTGTACATTGAATCGGGCCGTTTTTCAGTATCTCGATGAAAAACCTGCGGATTGGGATCTAGAGTTCCATTCGCCTCCTTCGGCAGTGTCTCGCTCAGAACATGCTCAGATTGAGGCCAAAATTGACTCGTTTGTTGAGAAACTGTTCGAGTCTGGTGTGGATATAAGCAAGGTAGCACATCAGTTGAAGCGGCCCCTTCGTCCGTTGTGGATGATGCCACCATTTGGCCCACCTGATGTGAAGGATGCCCCGTTTTGGCCAGTGGTGTGCCTTAGTGCGTCAGAAGCCATTGAAACTGAACAACGATCCGGTTATTTATATGTACAAGGATCAGGTGATGATCAGGAAGCTTGGAGTATGGTAATTTATTTATATATTTATATATTTATATATATATATCAAAAGCGCATGTTATTTATATATTGTTAAATGATCAGGGCTTAGTGCCTAGTTGGTTTTGGGAACATCAAAAAGAGATCCTCGAGGTAGCTTCTGCCCAAGAGTGTGAATCTAAAGTACAGGCACTCGTGGCGCGTTCAAAGACACAAGTAAAGGAGGAGGATGATGGTGTAACATTTGCATTTATCCAGCCCACCAATTTAGCAGTAGCAAATGGATTGCCTAAAAATGGATTATTTGATACCATTATCAACTGCTCCATGCAGAGCAGACAAGTCAACCATCCACATTACCTTCATTTACCTATTCCTGAAGGGAAAAAAGGCCAAAACACCTTGGCGAGCAGTATACCAAAGGCAATTCAATTTGTTCGTGTTCCCCTGATAGAAAACAAAAGAATTCTCATCTTTTGTGAAACAGGTAAATAAAAGTTTACAATCAATGACTTGTTTTTGGGTAAGAGTTTTCTTATATAATGAAAATATCGTTTTTCCCAGGAAAGGATAATTCTATTGGTATACTTCTTGCAATTCTAGTAAAGTATTTTAATACCAAGGGCGAATTGACAATTGAAAGTTCAACACGTGGTAAATTAAAAACAATTCAATAAAAGAAAGCGTATTCATGCCTTTCCTTAGTGGACAAGAAAATAATTCAGCATCAATTGGTTCGAATTTTAGCAAATTGGGAAAAGGTAAAACGAGATGCTAATAATTATATGAAACATTAGCTCATATAAACGATACATAGGCATCACCTTCAAGGACCACACTCAAGAAGGTCAATACTTACTTTATGAGTCATTCAGCATTACATCATGATGGTGTTTCTGACAGTTGAAAATGATGTGGATTGGTCTGAATTCTAATCAATAAAATATATTTCCTTGCATATAAGAAGAAACTATGCGTGTGTATAGATTATCAAATGACCCTTGATGTTAAAAAGTGATCCTTTTACAATGCATGATCCTATCACGTTATCATTTTCTCTAATTTAAATACTCGAGTTTTTTAATTCTTTCTTCTCTGTTTCTTTTTTTTTTGTTGTCGTCGATTTATCGGTCGTCATCATCACAGTGCTTTTTTAAAAAACTATCTCCCTCTCTTAAACTATCTTTTTTTTTTATTTTTTTTTTTAATTAATTAAATTATATCTCGTTATCAATTTATCGTTTATGCTTTCTCACTGGCTTTCCTCTTGGTATACTACTCAACCACAGTCACAAGAACCATTTAATGATCAATACGAAGCAACCGATGAAGAGTGGGTCGAGGTCATCACTCCTAGTACCATACAACAACAAGAAACTAATGAACCTATAATAAAAGATGAGCCTATAACAAACGGTGAACCTGAAGCAAAGGATGAACCTATAGCGAAAGAAGAAGAACCTGTAGAAAAAGAACAAAGGCCTATTGCTAAAGACGAGCCAAACCAAGTTACCGCAATAAAACAGGAAGAAAAATCTGTGATGAAACCAGAACCTGTTACAGAAGAAAAGGTAACAAAACAAGAAGAGCCTGCGCCAAAGCCGGAAGAAGAACCTATTCCTGAGAAGCGATTGTCCCGTCAAGAGAGACGAGCTGAAGCACGCAGACTTGCACGAGTTGCTAGAAAGCAAGCCCAAGGCAGCAGTTTCATGTCGAGGGCAAAGAAAAATGTTTTGGAAAGAAACTGCCTTCTTGGAAATCCTTTAGTTGTCGAATAAAAATAATCTGGGGTGTTGGTTATGTGTACATGCTTATCATGCATATATAGATACACCCTTATAATTTAAATCCTTATGCGTAAAGTAGATCTTTTTTTTTTCTTTTTATAATGAAATATGGTAATGTGTATATGTTGGGCCGAAGGGTGTTGGTTTATCTATTCGTAATGTTATTATACAATTAGAAGACTCTTTATGATTCTTCTTCAAATATTTAAGGTTATGAAAGGGGGGGTTACCAGTTTTAACTGTAAAAAAAAGTGGATTTAACAAGTTAGGTTTGAAATGCCTGTTTTTTTTCTTCTTCTTTGCTGTAAGTATGAATTTTAAGTCACCTTTCCTGATAATAACAGAGGTATAAGTAAAGGATATTGAATGCGTATTTATGAGTAATACTTCTTTGCTGCATTCGTGAATAGCTTTGTAATATGTTATCGTCGTTATCTTTACGACATCGAAATAAATGCAGTCTTATTTACGTCATTTTTATCTTTTTGTGTCTCCATTGGAAGTGGGACAAACATTACGTTCGTTCTTGTGGGGAAAACCTCATACGTAAGAACTTTATTTATACGCACATAATAGAGCTTATACTCAGAAACCAATTGATATTTATACTCAAAGTTACTAAATAGAGAGAGAAAGAAGTGAATTATAAAAAAAATACTGCTGTACGTCGGTGTTAACACAAAAAGTATTAGAATCATCTGAACTTTCGACTTTATTACACTAACATTCATTTTTGTTTGTCTTCGTGTTGTTGTCATTATCATTAGTACTAACAATTCTACTCTTTATCAAAGCAAAAACAAAACATTGGATAGCGGCAGGAGTCATATCCGCATCATGATGACTCATTTATTTTTTGGTGCCTGGAAATTCAAATAAAACAATGGGTTTACTTTTTTAGCCACTTTATCAAAAAAAGCAAAGAGCCGTGTCACACAGAGTGTGCCATTGTATGATGCGTCACTCATGAAACTATCCAGTCGATAGGTATTTTATATTACTGACAACAGGTCTTATTAAAGGAATACAACATGAGTTCATTCATGCAATCCATTTCTCGTAGTAATCAAAATCATCCCCCTCTCTCAAACTCCTGATAAGCGCGGTCAAAGTCACCGAAAATAGATTTAAAACAGTTGTATTTTTTTTAGTGTAAAAAATATATGCTGGAAACATCTTGAAGCTCTTTTTTTGGGTTATCATACCTATAAAAAATGCCTTAAAAAATAAGAAAGAACCTGTGATTTATACAAAAACCCCTCTCTCTCTCCTCCCCTCTCCACATGATCAGCACAGTTAATTTAACATAACATGCACTTTACTATTTTACATTCAACCACAATACGTGGCTCCTTTTTATTGGTGTGTTTGTGGATAAATTTAAACTGTAATGGCACTAGATAGACTTGGGACTCTCTTTATCGTGTCGTAGGAGTACGGTCATGACTTTTGGGAGTATAAATACTATTATTCACATGAATACATTTGTCATTGTTTTTTTTTAATAGAAAGAAGAAATAGAAGGTTGTTTCACCTTATTAAAACCTTGAACTGATATAGTACGTATCACGTTTACAGAAACTATTTTAGCTATCTTGGATAAATGGTTCGATAAAGTTCAGGAATCATAATGAAATATCGATTCTTTTATTGTTACTATAATCAATAGTTTTAAACGTTGCACTTAACAGTTATTTTTAAATGTAATTTTAAGATGATTATTCATAAGAAAAAAAAAAGGACTATGCTAAAGACTCAAGTAGTATAAGTTCATAGTATTAGTAAATGTACAAAAATATTTAATGTCATTTGTAATTGTGTTTGATAAAAAATCTAAGAATATGTAGAAAAACTCAGTTATCCTCCTCAAGATCCAACGTATGGTTTGTGAAAATCTTTGATACAAAGGTCATTCGAAGTCTGAATTACTTTAGAATAAGAACAAGTTGCCCTTCTAGAACTATTTACATGTTTATTTTCTTAAACCCAAGAAAAACTGTTAGTTTATTTTGATAAGAAAATTTATTACATTCAACTTTAGAATATCCTAGAACGTCTCATTGTATTTATTTATTGCTTATGATTTGATTGATCTTTTGAGAGTAAGCGTAATCACTTTACTGACCAGTGTATATAGTACCACTGTATTCATAAATAACATGAATGATCATGGCACTAAAAAGAGAAAGAGAGAGCCTATTATTAGTTGGACTTATTTACAAATAGTAAACATTGTGAATCAATGTTTTTTATTCCTTTAGTAAGTACGAGGTTAGGGATTCATTACTATTCCCTCGTTTCTCTTCATTCGATGATGTCGTTGAAATCTCCTTACTTTGACACAAAATAATTTTTTGCAGAGCAATATAAGTGTTATATTATTATAAAGGGCCAGGCATCCCAAGTCAAATTATAGAGACCTATTTGTTGTCCCATCAACTTACTACTACCCCGTGACTACCTATGACTAGAATTCATATCTAAGCCTTCTTACACCCTTATAACAGACATTGAATGTGTGATATATCTTTATCGATTTTTACCTTTCAATATATTAAACATACCAACGAAAATGAAAAATATATGTATTTCTATTTTTCGAGAAAATTGGATGAGTGTACTCTTCTGATTACAATGATTGTAGTGTAACAAAATAGGACACCTCAAACCGCTGCAAAGATAAGCTTAAACTAATAACATTTATTCATACTCAAATTAATAGGTATAATACAACTATAAGACTGGAGATAATGCTCATACCCTTAATGAAGGGCTTAGAAGGAGGATGAGGCATGGCAGGTTTTACATGAATTTGAAGAGATTGACATTCTGATCAATAGTGATTGTTTGAAGAATGATGTGTTCAAACAATACATAGAGAAACTAAATAGACTCAATATATACCATGCAAATAAACGTATGTTTAACGAATTGCGTTATTCATTACATATTGACATTATTATAATACGATGATTTGTTCGACGAAAAAGGAACGGGCTGGTAAAAATTGTTTTTTTGAAAACCGATCAATTGGAGAACGAAGACCCAGTTCGTGTTACAAGACGGAGTCATGCAACTATTTGCAAAAACAATTTGATTTTACCAGACGTTGTTATTATTTACTTTAAAACCGTAATGAGTATATAAATAAACCTATTTTTTTTTAGTTGCACTCTGCATCTTCCTAAAAGTCAATTTTTTCTAATTTTACAAAACGTAGCATATTTGTTTATTAAAAGAAAGCTAATGTAAAGAAATTCTGCCACTTTTTCAAAAGCAACCTGTTACACAACAATTGGTCTACCAGGATAGCCAAAAGTGTTTAAGACAACGATTAAATAGTAATGAAATGATGTACAAAGGCGTATTTCTCGCGATATTTATACAGAAATTCAATTGGAATCGAAACTAGTGAAAATGTGAATAATATTAATGATATCTTGAGTATATAAAAAGACAGAAAATCAAGACACCATTCTACCGTCATTGGCTCACGTGAGATCATACAACCACAAATTTCCCAAGGAAAAAAGCTCAGTAATGAGATGATATGAATTTTAAAATGAAAACGGAAGATATATAACATTGTTCTTATTAAGTTATTGTATAAAAATGCATTCTTATCATAAAAATAGTAATAAAATATATACGATTGTTTTATTTATTTTACTGATAAACATGCATTGTTAAGCTATCAGAATGTTACACACACCTTCTGTTTTTACTATTCCTATTGTTGGATTTGTTTTTCGTACTATTTAAACAGGATTAAGATTGATCGCCAAGAGAAGCGTGTGACACATTTATACATTTCACTCTTTAGTCCTTTTTATTCCTTTGTTTCAAACATGTCAAACTATAATAAACATAATTTTTGATAATCTGTTTATACAAGTCATTTACTTTAATAAGCACTAAAATATATAGCTCAAAAACACAAAAGACGTCATTAGCGCTGAACGGTATCAATGGAAAAGGAAGAAATGGGCATGTGATGGAATACGTTCACTTCTTTTTTTTTTTTTTTACACACACACACTCTCTCACTCTGTCTTTCTCTTCAGTTTTAATTTCTCCTTATTTAAGAGGTAAAGTTCAATGGCTCGTGCAATAAATCTACTTTTGCAATTGAACAAATAATACTCAAGGTTTCCATTTTTGATCGTAAAAATTGCTATTATTATTTCTTATTTATATTCTGTTTTCACCTTTTTTTGTCTTTTCTTCTTTCTTTTCCTTTTTTTTTTTTCTTTTTCTCTTTTCCCTTCTCTCTCTTTTTACAAAAAGTTTCGATATGACTCGTAGAAAGTCAGTTCAGGAATTAGTAAAGCCGTTACGTAAACTGAGTCTATTGACAACCTATCACAGTCATAGTGAACTGGACCTCATAAAAGAACAGCACCAACCACAACAACACATTGTACCAATAATTCAGACTGATTTAGTTTCAAGGTTTCCAAAAGAAGTGGTATTCAAAATATTTTCCTTACTAAGTTTTCAAGACTTGGTGCGAGTTCAACTTGTAAGTGTATAATTGAATGATGTAAAAAAAGGGGAAATAAAAGTAATAAATCATGTGTGTGTACAGACTTGTAAGTATTGGTGTGGACTAGCAACAGATCCAAACATTTGGAAGAATCGGTACTATCAATTAAATACGCAATTTCCTGATATTTATGCACATAAGCAGCAGCAGCAACAGCAGCACGAGGACTTGGATTGGCAAACTCGTTATTGTCGGGCGATCACCTGCGCCAATTGGAGAATGGGTCGTGTACAACACTTGCATCAGTTGTCCAACAGCACTAGCAGGATTCTCAGCTTAAAGTTAAAGAGCAACATGTTGGTAACGTTATCGGAGGACAACAACGTCAAATTGTATAAATATCAGGATTCAAAGTTTCAGTACATTACAAAATGGTTTTTTGGGGATATTCAGAATAATAACAACATCATTGAGTGTGTGGATGTATTACCTGATTTGAATATACTGGTTGTGGCACAGAGAGGCTCGTAGTGTATTATACGTTTAGGAGTATTTATATATACATGTATTCATGCGACTTTATTCTTTATATACATAGAAAATGCATGTTTTATGATATGAACAAAGGAAGTAAATCAGACCCGATCCAAATCCTCAAATGTGGTAGCCACCCATGGTTTGTCCCCGATACTGTTTCAGTCAACCAAGACTTTTTTGCAGTGTCAGGGCGTAAGCCATCTGCTGTGTTTGTTTGGAATTGGCGTAAAGGGATACGCTTATTAAATAGGGTAAGTAGACGGCACCAAATATATCTAGTGAGAGAAGGAAAAAAAAAAAACAGTAGCGAATGGGGGTTATTATATTTATATCATTTAACATGAAGTTATTGTTGTTGAAAATAAAAGATAATCCCCCTTTTCATTTTTCATTTAGGCATTCGATAATCAACCACATAATGTGTTCTTATCCGGAAACCGATTGATTACAGTCAGTGTGGATGGATTGATGCACATTTCAGACATTCTAGATGGTTCGAGAGATACCGTGACACATTATACAACTGTGTGCAGTTTACCATGTATTACATATGATGATGCCCTATCCATTGTTTTGGCGCCGCATGCATCTCGTCGTATACACCACTACAAATGGACACCCTCACAGCCACCACGACCGTCACCTTGCTCTCCCTCCTCCTCTTTATTGGGTTTTCCTGATTCAACATCACCAACAGAGCTATCAGAACAACAGTCATCATCATCAAAATTATTACAGCAATCCTCATCAAATATACCACCCCCTAAACGAAGACTATCTACTACATTTATTAATCTCTTGGGACTCAACAAATCAACCACATCACTTAATCAGCCCCCACAACCCAGTAAATCCTCATCATCGACGCTACGAAAGAAGCAATCTCGCGAATTATATAGGTCGGTTCGACTTAGGCGTCACAGCTCTTACAACGATTATGGTTATGCATGTCAAATGCGCACCGACCAATACCTCAAAAAACGAGACAGGCCACCGCCCATCACGCTCCCTGACTTTAGTCAGCGGCCTCAACTTGTGCACTCGATCCGCTCAACACCGCTGGGATCGGCCGCCAAACAAATCATCAACATTGTGATCCATGATCAACGTATAGCAACCCTCAATCGAAGTGGAGAAATTGCGCTGTACGCACTCAATGGTACCACCGCAGCATGTGTTACACCGCCACCAAACAAGACTTGGATAGAATTAGAGGACTGTTTTAGAGACGATGATGATCTTTCGGATGGTTATGATTTTATGAGGACAAGGTTGGCGATTGGTAGTATGGGTGTTATTTACGGTGCAAGAAATGGAAATGTGTGGTGGTTAGATTTCGGTTGCAAGATTGATTAAAAAATAAATAAATAAACTGCGCTTTATACATAGTGTGTGAGGGTAAAGGTGTGTTTTATTATTAATAACTAATGTGCACATCACTTTGATACTATTTTTGGTTTTTTTTTCCCTTTTTTTTAAATATGTGTGTATGTATATCTGTATGAATCAAGGTTACTTGTTTTTAAATAAACTATTCAATTTAGCCTGCTTTAGCTTAGCCAAGGTATCGATAAAAGAGTTTTGGGCCTTTTGAGTCATGGTCAAACTATGTTTTCGGCAAAACTCAGCGACCACATGCTTTGGGATGTCCTCCTCAAAAACAATAAGGGTGCCAGTGACACCGGGAGCAAATGAGATGCTTATTTGCAACACGGGGTTGGGCTCTTGGAGGCCCCTTGTGGTTTCTGGCTGCGTTTGCGACTGCAAATCCTCGGCAATCTCTTCCTCTTGTGGTGGCTTGATGATCACCTTGTTAGACTTTGGACGGGCCACAAAGCTTGGTATATTGAGATCAGGTATGGGTTCTTCTTTGGTTACAGTGGGCACAAACTCGGTGACTTTTGGATTCCAAGCAGGCTTAGATGATGATGATGATGATGCAACAGATGCATTGGAGAGTGTCGGTGTAAAGGCAGGAGCCTCGGGATTGGGCTTTTTGCTATATGTATTGGTATCGCTGCGTGGGGATGAAATCACAACCTTTTTTGACACTGGGAAGCTAAAAGTAAACTCTTGTGGCTCTTGTGACTCTTGTGACTCTTGTGACTCTTGTGCAAATAAGCTGGGATCCTGTTCTTCTTCAGTTTGTTGCATTTCATCGGAATAGCTAATTTTTGTGGCGTTCAGAGCGGTAGAGAAGTCAAATAAAGATGGATCCTTAGTATCCTTTCCAGTAAAGGTAAAAAACGGCCTCTCTGGTTTATCGTTTGGGTCGGCAAATTCAAATATGGGAGTAACAGGTTTGTCTGATTGATTGGGGGTAAATTGAAAAGCGTGGGCCTTTGGATTCCATTTTGTGGCCTTCGCAGCCGCCTCCTTTTCCGCCTTTAATCGCTCCTCCTCTCTTATGTTTTCCCAAATTGACATTTCAGTTCCTCCATAACCAGTGCTTCCGAATGAACTACGAGAAGTGGTGGCAGTGGGCTGCGGTTGAGCAGAAAAGGCAGAGCTGTCAGTTGACTTATCCAGAGTCATATCCGCTGGTTGGAATGCAGTGCCATTCTGCTGTGATACATTAGTTTTTGATGGAGTGATAGATATTCCGATTTCCGTATCACTAACAAAGGATATATCAAATGTTGCCAATACATTTTCCTCAACTGGTTCCTGCTGATACTCTATTGGTTGCTGATAATTATCACTCTGTTGCTGTTGGGGTGCCGAGGGCGGATTAAGGTCATCATTGGTAGCCCAGAATGGTGTTTTTGTAAGAGAGTTGGTGCCCCAACTAGTACCTTTGGCGATCTCCTCTCTTGTTCGATCGCGTGATGGCACACGCGGTTGTTTCTTACCGAGTGCAGCAATGGCAGTCTTGAAGGCAGGTGTTTGAAGCACATTTCTTTTTACTTTGTCAATATGTTCTGTGCTTGTGCTGGTTTCTGGAAGAGGTTTATAATTGGAACCTGCTCGATGTAAATTACCTAAGCCAACACCACCTGGCTTCATTTGAATGGTGGGATCTTTCAGGTCGCTCCAAAAAGCAGTAGGCGAGACAGGTTGTTGATCCTCCCACGGTGCCAAAGGTCGTGAATAAACATCAGCTCCATTAGGATCTGTGTCAAAATGAGCCATTTTTTATTTTTGTTTTTGAATGAATAAGAGACAAGTTTGTTCTTTCTCTGTCCTATTTTCTTTATTTGTGTAGCCTTATTTTTTAAAATTCCCATCCAATCATCTTGCTTCATTTTATTGTATTCAAGTTAACAACCGAAGTAGACTCCTTTTCATTTAATCGCTCGCTATATACCTACTTTATACTTGTTTTCGCTATAAATAACAATCCAGTACTTAAGATGTGGATCTTAAGTACTGGATCATTGATTGATTGAAAAAGAAAATACCTCTTGTGTAGTATATACAATAGAGCTAAGTAAGTGTATCTAATAATAATAATAATAATAATAATAATAATAATAATAATGAGTAGAATCCAAGTTTGGCTGTTTTATGTAGCGTAGTTTCCTTGTTATATTCATTTATTAGAAGAAAGTACTAGGTAGTAGTGAAGAAGGCTCAGAGGAGAAAGTGGCGGAATCAGTTTATGTAACGTAAGTGGTTCAATTTTTAGTTGCATTGATTTTCACTAGCATTTAATTATAAAAGGACGCGCTTTCTAAGCTCATGCAATGGATTGGAGCACATGTATACCAAAAGACATATGACGCCATTTTTGACATCATTCCTTATTGAAAATAAAAAGCCACACTGTAAAAGAGTCAAATATACACAGATACACACCAATTCATATTTACTGATAATCGAAGAAGTTCCGAGTATGGTACAAGGCCTGACTCCATGTTCTCGATCTTGGCTTTGATACGATGCTCAAATGAATGTTATGCAATCACATTTTATACTCATACATCCATCTTAGTATTAATATATACATATCCAAATTCAATGAGGGGTAACTTTTCCACGTATTTTATTATTAGTAAAATGATGATGATGATTATTATTATTATTAAATGACAAAAAAGTAATGTTACTATTATTAGGATTATGGCTATTATTACTATTATTACTACTATTATTACTACTATTATTATTACTATTTTACAATTCATCTTCAGAATCTGAATCACCTTGGTGATACAAGGTAACTGCAAAAAATATAAAGTGCTTCAATATAAAGACATCAAAATACTTGAATCAAACTTACGAGAATCAAATTTTTCAAAAGGGTTGGATTGATCTAATTGACGAATGATATTCTGTCCGTCTTCTTCTAAATCTAGGCTTAAGCTTTCATTCATTTTTCTAAAGTTAATAGCATCAACACCGTCGGGCTGCTGCACTGCAGGCTGTATGGGTGGATCCATGTTTCGTAATAGTGCAAAATTAAGGTTTTTAAAGAATCCATGTGCTTTGACATCACCCGCGCCAGCACGAGAACCTAGTCGATGTCGTTCATCCTTCACTAGCAACTTGCGAATAAAGCTTTTGCATTGACTCGACAATGAGGATCGATAGGGCGGTGGCTGATTTCCAAACACAACATCCATGTGAAGCACCTTTGAAAAGGTATCGTTCCGATTGACACCTTTGAAAGGGGTTGTTCCATACTACAGCATGTATATTAATAATCAAAATGTCGATTCATTATTGCATATATGCAATTACCAGCATTTCATAGACAAGTATCCCCAAAGTCCACCAATCAACTGTAAATGAATGACCACAGCCCTTGATGACTTCAGGAGCAATGTATTCCTCGGTCCCAACAAAACTGTTTGTGCGTAAGCCATCAACACAGCTCTTTGTATCAATAAACGGCGACTGATTCGATGATCTCGATGATGTTCTGATGACATTTGGACTGCCTGGTGGTTTTGATCCTTTGCTCAAATCAAAGTCAGTCAGCATGATGTGGCCACTTTGATGCAGCAAGATATCTAGCATTCAGGGTAAATAACACTATGAGATAATATATATGTATACGTATGCCTTACTTTCAGGCTTAAGATCTCGGTAAATGTGACCTTGCAGATGGAGATACTCAAGTGCGACAGTGACCTCCGCCGCATAAAACTTTGCTCCCTGCTCACTTAGACATTTTCCCGGTCGTAACTGTAATGCTCGAAAGAATTCTCCACCCATACAATACTCCATGACAAAGTAAAGATAGTCTTGACTCTGAAAGCAGTGGTAAAGTGTCACAATAAACGGATGACTGGATGTCATTAAAATCTCTTGTTCCGCCAGTGCACGCTTGATTTTGTTTCGTTTAATCATTTCCTTCTTGGATAAAACTAGATGGTTTTTAGAGCACACACACATACAGCCTTGTTGCTCCTATCTTGTTACCTTTCATAGCGCAAAGCTTATTCGCTCCTTTTTGCCGCACCAAGTACACCTTGCCCACATCGCCTTTTCCCAGCATTCTAATCTTTGAAAAGCTGGAAGGTCCGACTTCAACTTGTTTTATTTTAATGCTAGCGGATGAATAAGTACGTCTGCAAATGCGCTGAAATTGTTTAACGGAGGGGCTCGTCTTTAAGGAAGGCGTGGAAGGACTGACAGCAACATTGTTATTGTTGGCATTGGGTGCGGAAGCGACTCTCCGGATGACTTTGTTGCTGTTTTGTGCATTGTGCTGATTATGGAAGCTCTGAAACCAGCCTGCTTTTGGGGACTTGGCCTCTTCCTTCTGGAAAGTGTTGTGAAAGTCGTCTGGCACTGTAAAAGGGCTTTGTGACGCATTTGTTGATATGTCTGTCGAGCTGCTGTCCGACAGCTTAAAGTGGAATTTGGATACGTGAGTTGGGGCCGGTGTGCATATCTCACTTTTGGTATCGTTTGAATAAACAACTGACATTGATTATACAGGTAAAGAGAAAGAGGAATATTTAATCAAGAATTATATAAATAATGGAAAAAAAGAAAAAAGAAATTAAGGAGCAAAACAGACCCACACACACACACACACACACACACACACA
>VCJJ01001688.1:235-14448 GCA_024139415.1 Backusella tarrabulga
ATCTGATTACTCTCTACAATCACCTAGGGTCTCCAGGGCTATCTGATGTTTATATAGCTAGAAAAAGGAATTATATAATGACATGTCTTTAAGAAAGTTACATAGTGTTTTGTCCCATATGCGTTTACGCTCTTTTTTACACTTAAAGACATTTTGGGTTTATACAGTCTTTTTGGTTTTGAGACTCAAAACAAATTTCTCTGCTTTCAATGTTGATGAACCTGAGGGTGTAGGTTCTGGCTCGCCAAACATACTATATTCCATTATTTTAGTATTATGCCTTGAGTTAATACCAATCTCTTCACCTCTCTTAAACCCCCTTTTTTTTTCTCATCAACCTTTTCTCAATAATTATTCTCCTTTTTCTCAATAATTTGAAAAAATTGCTTCTCAACAATTTGAAAATATTTTCTCATTAATTTGTAATTTTCTCTCATTTTTTTGAAAAAGACAGTACATCATCGTAACATCATTTTTGGAGAAGCTTAAACTGGTGCAACCTCACATAAAAGGGATCAGATCAGACCCTTTTAATAATTCAAATTTTTTACTTTACGAAATACTTATATTTGTTGTCAAACAAAAAGGAAAGGATCTTTATATTATTGTGATGACTGTCTCTAAATTTTTACAAGGAATTGACTGACAACATTTCCAATAAAAGAACACTTAAATTGGGTTTGGAAAAAATAGAATAGATAATCGCAATATCTCTCTTTAACTTCTCTTTCTCAAAACAAAATTGGTCCAGCATGTTCAAAGCAAAAGAAAATTGTAGGTAAACAATCTACTGAAAAAAATATAAACACTTTCTTGAATTTCTTTCTTAGATTTTTATGAATTACTTGAAGATATTCCAGAAGCTGACCGTGATATGGTCAAAAAGGCCAAAGAAAATGACCCTTCCGCTCAATTTCATATTGGTAACTATCGTTTTCCATACATCTATTTTCTTTGCCAAAATATTGATTATTTATTCTTTGCCAACAGGAAACAAATACTTGCTAAGACATCGCTTGGCTGATAAGCACGAAAAGGCGGTTTATTGGTTCACTCTGGCAGGAAACAACGGAAGTGCAGATGCCCAGTTTAGGCTGGGATCCATCTATGCATTTGATCAAGTGGTTAAAAATAATCAACGCTTAGCTTATACATGGTTCAAAAAAGCAGCCAAGCAAAACCACGTTGAAGCAAACTTCCAGTTGGGATGCTTATTTTTTGAAGGTCAATATGCCGAAAAAAATTACAAAAAAGCACTCAAATATTTTACAGCCGCAGCTGATCAAGGACACAGATATTCACAAAACAATCTTGGTTGTATGTATCTAAATGGCTATGGGATGAACAGAGATGTTTCTTTAGCAATAAAATGTTTCGAAAAGGCTGTATATCAAAAGTTAAAGCAGGCATATACTAATTTAGGAAACATATATCTCCATGGAAATTCTACTATGAAAGACTATATCAAAGCTCTCGGATACTACAAGCTCGGGGCATATTTGGGGGAAGGTGATTCCCAGAATAAGTTGGCGTACATGTATGAAAATGGTTATGGCACTCAAATGGATATTACTTTGGCAGTCAAATGGTATAAAAGAGCCGCAGACCAAAACAATATCTTTGCAAAAAATAACCTGGGGCGTCTTTATCATGAAGGTCGAGGTGTGAAGACTGACTTTAGAAAGTCATTTGGATATTTCAAAACTGCGGCTGGAAATGGAAATAGTGCTGCTCGATTTCTACTAGGATGCTACTATTTTTACGGTATTGTTACTGATAAAGATGAAAACAAGGGATTAAAGTTAATGGAAGAAAGCTCAGACATTGGTGATCATGCCTTGCTTCTACTTGGTGAACTGTATCACTACAAATACCAAAAGTTTTCAAAAGCCCTAGAGTACTATAGAAGAGTTCAATTTGATAGCGAAAAAAGAAGCCATTCTCTCAGAAATATTGGTATACTCTATGAACATGGTGATGGCGTTAGGCAAAATTATCAAATGGCTATATTGTATTATAAAACATCCGCAGAACAAAAAAACAAGGGAGCTTACTATAACATTGCGTTGCTATACTATAATGGAAATGGCGTAGATAAAGATTACGCAACTTCACTCGGGTGGTTCAAAAAAGTCGTTGAAGGTAAAATAGACCAACAGAGAATGCACGACTACGTCCAAAGTGAATCAACAGAAGGGAAAAAATATTCTTTGAAAACAGAATCATTTTTATATAGAGAATCCCACCGTTATCTTGGAATCATGTACCAAAAAGGTCAAGGCACCGATGTATGTCAAGATAAAGCAGAAGAACACTTTAATATTTCTCAAGGTCGTACATAATGATCGAAGTAAAAAAAAAAAAAAAACCAAAGCAGCGCAGCGTAAATGACAACTTGTATCGACCCTAATAGAACGTTCAAAGTTAATAAAAACTTTATTCATTTATCTAACCAATATTGTAAATCACCCTTTTGTTTCAGACTAACTTGATCCAATTACTTTAAATATGTAATATTTTGTATGATTTCATTTAAGTAATAAAGGAATCATATATACAGACTTTTTTTTTAAAGAAAAAAGCTTTTTATTAAATTTAATATAGGAGTACCTCATAGTTATTAATCACCAGCTTTCTTACAGAGCTAAATACCAAATTTATAAAAGGTTCACCATTAAATTCATCCTCATCTATTGGCTTAATATATTTATCATAAAATGACATATACACCTGGGATTGCTTGTTTTCGGTTGTAAAAAGATAACGCTTGTTATCCTTTGTTGTTGTCACTGAAAAGTTGTTATGCTTTGCTGCTTCATGGAAATACAGACGGATATATGAAAAGTGATGTTTAGGTAATATTAGGTCACTTTCAATACTTCCGTTTAGGGATACGACACGTAGGTTGGGTAGACAGTTTGAAATGAATTGATCAATATTTGCTGGGATCGAGCCATAATCCAGACGCACCTCTTCAATCTGGAATGAGCCATCAAAGTTACCAAAATAGTAATTACCTTGAATTAATTTGATGGATTTGACGGTTTTTGAACATGAATTGAGAAGCATACTAATGTCGATTTTATCCCTGCTTTCAATGTCGTCGGCACCATCAAAAATCATAGTTAGTGATTCGAGAACCTCCAAGCGTTCAAGCCAATCAAGTGGACAGTTTACAATATCATAGATGGAAAAGTTTTTGATATGCTTAACTTGGTTGAATTGATATAGGGCTGGATACCATGTATTATCGTGATCCGAGAATAGCACAATGTTCTTAATTTGGCATCCATGGTCACCCATTTTCTGAAATATTTCAAAGTTGTCAAATTGGGTACCAGGAAGATGTATTGATGTTAGTTGAGGACCGAGACGCTCTAAAAATGGGGTGTATCCGGCTGAGTATATATTTTTGAGTGCTTCCATATCCTCTTGCTCCAAACCGCGAGTTTCAATTTCGATATAATACTCTTTTAAGTTTGGGTATTTCTTGGATGCATAGAGAACCCAACTGATCTGATCCTCCTCGAGTATGTATTCCATTTGAACGTATATCAAGGTAATAAAAAACTGCTGGTGTAATATTTGTGGGAACGAGGCCATTAAAAGGTGCAAGGTCCACTGCCAGATAATCTTTTATTTATTGCTAAATTTTAAAAACACAAATATAGAAATTGAATAGTACAAGGTTGTCCTTGAATCAGAAAAATACTGGATATCCATTAAAATAAAGGTTTTTCACTGAATCAAAAATCACTGTTGCATGAGGCGAACCCTTAAAATTAGGGTCATCTATAGGTAGAATATATCTGTCTGAGGGTGGTGTGGCCACATGCATTTTACCATCAAAGGTGTTGTATAAAAGTGGTTTGTCAAGTTTTGATGTGGACAGGGAGATGATGTGACCAGTGATCCAGAGATGGAAACGGGAAAGGCGGTGATTCCGTAGGTTTAAAACTCCGCCATTTGGTACACATCCTTTCAAATGTAACGATCGCAAGTTGGGTAAACAGTTTGAGATAAATTGATCTAGATTACTGGGTTTAACTGCGCAATGTAGTACCAAGTTCTCGAGTGGAAAAGAGATGGATGGTACAGTTTGGAAATGAATCAGCGAGCAATTGAGTTTGAGCGATTTAAAGGTTCTCGGGCATGATTCCAAAAGCGTTTTTAGACAAAGTGTCCCAATACCATCGGTGTCTATTGAATCACGGTTGTATGTATAGGTTAATTCAAGTGAATGGAGGGCCGTCATATTTTGGAGCCATTCAAACGAACAAGGTCGGATGTCGAGTATCGTGAGCTCCTCCAAGGACCTGGCTTGGTCAGATTTCGGAAGGACCGAAAGTAGCCAGTTATTCCAATTCGCGTTAAATATTAGTTTTTTGATTCGGCATCCTGCATTATCCATCTTGTCGAGTATTTTGTAACCAGAAAACTCGGCTCCGCGAAGGTCGAGTGATTGTAAGCCAGCACCTAGATTATTCAACATTGGTAGATAATCAACATTATACAAATGTTCCCAAGCGTTCTTGTCATCATCGTCAAAATATGTATCATGCAGCTGATAAGCAAAATGATCAATCTCTGAATATTCTTGGCATAAGAACAAGGGCCTACCCTCTTCAGTGCTAGATGCGTTGTACTGATAAGAAAAGTGCCTTAATTGCGGGTATTTTTCACTTGCAAATAAAAGAAAGTCAGCTTCAACCTCTGGAGAACCAAAAGTAACAACTAGAGCAGTAATCGAGGTTACCGGTATTATATCAGTGCCACTTAAATCCTCAAAAAGGAAGTTCTTTAGTTTAAGTGCTTCTAGAGAAGGAATATTTGGGTGTAATAGTATGAAATCATCTGCGTTTAATATACTGTTCCTCAACACCAGTCGCTTTAAAACCGGCATGTTTTTTAGTTCTGGAAAAATACTGATATCCGCCCTGCTTAGAGCCTCCAAGTTCAAGTCCAGGTCACAAAGATGGGAGCACCGATTGAACCTTGCCATTGTACGCGTCAATTCACATGCACCCAAATCGCGAATGTATTCAACTCGATTTCTTGCGGTTGCCTCTTCCAAATCTTGATTCGCGTCCTGCAAGGGTCTTGCATACATGCTCTTCATTTCAATTCTTCGAATATTTGGGAATAATAAGAGTATTCTTTTCCTGTCGTCTTCTCTTTGTGTTCTTGTTAGCGATAAATTCATGACCTGGTGTGCAAGAGACGGCTCCTGCTCCATTTTGTCGATGAATTTTCTGTAAAAGCGCTGACTTGGATTGCTTTTATCGATATAAATGGTGTGAAACAAGCAGGTCGTACCTATTAGATTTTCCCATTGGCGATTCACAAGCATGCATTCCAGCTTTTGCTTGAAAGGAAGCTCTATGAATATTTCGTATAGAATATCAGAAGGTAGTCGATTCATGAAGCGAAGAAAGAAGCACTGCGCCCCATTTTTCAGGCTCTTTTATAAATTTAAAATGCAAAGCCCCGACAAAACTACCTTAAAAGGAATTCATCGACTTTAATTTAAGCTGTGCTCTCTGATGGAACAATCAAACTTTGTCAGACAAGACTGAGCATTTGTTTACTATGTGTTTTAATAAATAGCATTTAATTGCATATAAATAATAATTGCTTTAATGAAAGGACGCCCATCACCAAGATAGGCTATATAATACATAGTTGACTATATAATAGCAGCATGTACACTACATTGGCTTGCATGTGACGCTCTATGCTGCTAATGGGCTCTTTGAAAGAGGGTTAATAAGTTACCCCACACACACACACACACACACACACACAATAGCACAGCATAGCATATCACAGCATCATTGGATACATAGTAAAGATAATTCCATATATTTATAAGCAATAATAAGGCACAATAGCTATGCTTGCTTGTGCTACGTGCAAACATGAAGTACTTGCCTTTCTGGTGCCCCAAGCGCCACGTGATCCATTACTTTAAGTTTCTGGCTTTGTTCTACGACCAACAAAAGTCAGCAAATTCCATTTATTTTTAATATTTTATTTTTGTTTTATTTATTGTTTTCATAATAATAAAACATCAAAGATAACATCACCAATTAACAAGGTGAGCGGAAAGTTATTGCTAGTTTGATTATCAAGTCCATGGACCACTAACCTTTGAAGTAATAAAAAGCCCTTGTTGCTATGAAGTGGCTGCCTCTGCCCAAAATAGCTCATGGCATAGCCATTTACCCATTCAGTCCTTCAAGTGTTCCTCAGCGCAACAGCTCGGGGCTTTTAACCCCGCAGCCAGACGACGCCTCTTTTGCAACTTCGTCATCTCAACAGTCCGAACAAATATCAACCTCGTCAAATGACTATGCACAGCTCATTTCGCTCGAAGTAGGCGACCAAGTATTCATCTTTGAACAGCAAGGCCAATGGTACCGAGGCCATGTCTTGACACCATTGGAACAAGGCCACACCAACATCAAGGCCCCGATCGGCTGTTTCCCTCGATCTCACGTTCAAATCAAAGAGTACCTCGACATTGATCCTGACGAGACTGACTCGATGCCCTTCCGACGCTCAGACCATGAGACGGCGTCTCTTACAACGCCTCGACCAATGTCAGAATTCATTCGGCTGCCTCGATCATTTTCCGAGTCGTTTCTTTCGCAACAGCACGAAACAGTCAACGTAGTGCCACGACCAGGCAGTCTCAGCGAATTGTGCTTTGACTATGAGGACACCAAGAAGCAGTCAACCAATCAGATACCCCCGCCACCCGTGCCCATGGCTCGCTATGATCAGTCAACTGTCACAGGAAGCTCGGAGCCGCTGGTGGATGAGATTGCGGCGTGTGTGAGCGAGTGGAACAGCCTTTTATACATTTATATTGAAAATAGACAGTACAAAGCATTCAATACGCTAAAAGAGCACATTAATTATTTATTTCAAGCACGGCGACAGTTGCTGGATCAAGCATTGTCCAGGGAGGAATTGGTCAAACTACGCAAGGAAATAGTCCACCGCATGGTCATGTACAACCTCGACCAGCACCAGGACATGATTGTGCGCCACCCTGAAAAGGGCTATTTATTGGATGCAGCCAATGCGTCCATCTCCACAATCTACCAAATGCATTACAAATACACCACAAGGAAATTGCCAGCACGGCAACAGGAATCTTCTTCTTCAGTGCTTGCATCCGAGGACACGGGCGCAAACACTGGTCCTGCTCCAAAAGGCGGAAAATTTCACCACTTGTTTTTCGAATTGAAGGCCTGTGTTGCACACATCTGCCAGCCTGGCGAATTCACAGAACTTTACTTTTCCTTGTACTCGGCATCAGAGCAAAAGTTCCTCACAGAGCAGTTTGTGGTGGTGCTTAATTATCACGGTATGCCAAAGGATGAGGCGCTGATTGGTAGATTAAAAACAATGTTCATCGACCTCGCGTCTCAAAACATGAACAGCGACATTCACCTTGTGTGCTACATTGTACGCTTGGGTGGCATGAAGGGCCCCGAGAAGGACCATTTTGGAGGCCATGGATCAATGATATTCGGCAGTCATCATGATGGCAGAATGTTCAGCTATTTTGATATAAAACAGGGCTCAAAGCACTCTGGCTTTAAACGCCCCTTTGGCTGTGCCGTCCTCAAGCTGAATCTATTCAACACCGAGTCCGACATGGAGCATGATATGCCGATCTACACTGCGGTTGTTGAGGCAAATTATACCGAGCTGCACCAGGATATTATCTTTGGAAACACAAAGGCTTATGCCAAGAACCAACGGGCTGAGATGCTCCGAATCCACTTGCAGACGTTTTATGGTGTTTTGGACGATGTGATCAAGACCAATGTTGGCCAGTTGCAGGACATTCCTCACACTCTAAGATTGGGTTTTCCCGATGTTGTTTTCCCTGACGATACTCGTAACGAACTGTACTTTACACTCCAGTCTGCAGATTTCTCCATGTTTGGAAGAGCACGCAATTTACAAGCTACCATTTCTGTGCGTGATAACCATACAGGAAACGTCATTGAAAATGCTATTTATACCGGATCAGGTACGCAACCCATCAGTCAATGGGATAGTATGGTGTTTTATCACGAGCAGAAACCTCATTGGGGTGAGACCATCAAGGTCGCCATTCTCAAAATGGAGCAATGGGAGAAGAGTCATATCTTTATCACACTGCGCCATGTTAGCTCTACAAGCAACAACTCACCAAATACAAGTCAGGTAGGAGAAAAGGCCATTGCTATGGGTTTTGTCCCACTGTTTTTACCTCCTCAGCATCGTGATTTTGTGGCGGATGGAACCCACACGCTGTTCATGTATCGCTTTGACCGTGGATGTCATAATTATATCGATACCGCGCCTTGGTGCTGTCGCTCCACGTCGCCATCAAATATGCAAGGGGACAACAAGAGTAAATCGCCTGCAATGTCTCGCAAGTTGGGACACCATAAAACTGCATCCAACCATAGCTTCAAGAGTACGTCATCGTCAAACCTGTTCCCAAGTTCGCTTGATGTGCCATCTCCATTACCAGGCAAGCTGGTGATGTTGAGGGATACGCTTTCTGTTTCAACCTTTTTGTGCTCTACCCGATTTACGCAAAACAAGGTCCTGGTCAAGCTATTGAATTGGAGGGATATCATTGAAGATCCTCAGGGTTCTGGTGAATTGCTAGCAGTACTGGATCAATTTACATTTGTGGGTGAAGTCGAGGTTGTTAAATTCCTAGCAGACATTTTGGATGTTTTGTTTGATATTATGCTATGGCCGCACGGTGAAGAAACACGAAACGATGTGCATGACGAGGTACTGGGAGCGATTGTATGGTTATTGGGTATTGTCCAGGATCGACGTTTCAGTAACTTTAGACCTGTTCTTGATGTGTATATTGAACAGCGGTTTGTTGCACAAAACCATCGGGATGATAGCACCACCATCTTTGAATGTCTGCTAAGAGGAATGTCACGACTGTGTGCGAGCGCAAGTGATCCGTCAAAGGCGAAGCGACTTCGAAGTAGTATGAAGGTGTGGGATTATTTGTTTCGATTTATCGTAAGATCACGCCAGAATCAGTCGGCACAGACGGATGACGTATTCCAATCTGAACTGGAGGAACTCTTACGTGCAATCACACAACTCATGTCTGCAGATCAGCCAAGTTCCATGATTGGTACACAGACACTTGCATTGCAGCACTTTGCAGATATTTTGGTCGAACTCCATGCGGTGTTTATCCCTCAGCAAACCATGGATGTTGCGGTGAGGTTCATAGACACCTGTGCTCATGTTACCGGTCGATTGGTTGGATTCAAATTGGCCATGATCCTTTCAATCGTCAAGGGCCCTTCTTTGAATGATGCAAGCTGTCGTTTGGTATTTTCAAAGCATGTGTTCCGCTGGATCCGTGTCTGGTTGAACTCGTACATGGCATCAGCAAAGGATGTTATCTTTTCACGTCAGGTAGAGCAACAGCAAGAGGTGGTGGATCAGCAACAGACAAGGCTCCCTCGATCACAGTGGATTGAAAACCTTCGATTGTCTCTTACTATTTTAAGCGAGGTACTAAGTAAGGTGCGAAGAGCTTTTGGTTTGGCTGCCTCTGGATTATCGTCCTCTGTTTCTTCCCCTTCTTTGGGTTCAAGACCTATTTCTTTGGCCACTAGTATTGGTGAAGATGAGAGCAGCCAAGAATACTCTCCGTCTGATCTTAACGGTATCACAGATGCTGCTTTGCAATTGGTGCCGCAGTTATTGAATGCTTATAAAGAGTTGCAAAGATTGACTATCCAAGCAATCCAGGTTTCAAATTCACCAGATACGAACGGAGCAAATTCAGGATCAGGATCAGGAGGAGGAGGAGGAGGAGGAGGAAATATGGGTGCTTCAGGTGTTGGTAGCGGTTCTGGAACCGGCAATATTGGATCTAGTGCTAGTACAAGTACATCGACTGCAAGTGGTATTGGAAGTATACCTGCAAGTCCGTTACTTTCACCAAGTGTATCCAGACCCATGTCTAGACAATCATTCAGCATCTTGAGAGAGCGCACCAGCTCAATCAGTGGAAGCAAGCCATCATTTAATCTACACGACATTATACAGGAGGCTGGTAATAATAGCAAGTCGAAAACAACTGTTGTTTTACAGGCACTGGCCACCTTGCCTTATACACCCTTTCCTAGCAGTTATCCATTCGCACCAAGTAAAGGGGAAGCACAGACAAACCAGGCGGCTATGATAAGCACCGGTTTGATGGATTTGACAGTTGTATTGATAGAGCTATTCTACTTGACACCTCGCCAGCAGTGGGTTCATTACATTGAGACTGTGTTTGAACAGGATGGTGCCGAAGAAACTGCAGATTTCCTAAGAAAGGTGTGCTACACATGTATGGGTATTTTGTTTGGTGACAGTCTTACCATCTTGGACGAATCAACGGTGCAGTCAGATGGTATGCTACGCTCAGAAGAGGACATGACACGAGAAACGAGGGCGCTACCCTTCCAGTGGTTAAACCTCTCGGCAATTACCCATCAGGTGGTATTGATGGATATACTTGAGCCCATCATTGCTATTTTTGAAAATCCTGCATTTATACCTCTAAAGCTTAGCTATTTTGAGGCGGCAGATGATGAATCAAAGCTGGGTCAGTCTCTTTTGCTTTTATGGAGAACCTATTTTTCATCGGTGCTTAGGGTGGTCGGTAGTCCTCGGTTAGAGCTTGAAAAATTCCTTCCCCAAGAGCAACGTGCAGTTTGGAAAATCGCAGGCAATATGCGAGGTCAAGTGGGCGCAAAATTGTTTTTGAAATTGTGGAACTTGGCTGGTGGAAATAGAAATGCCTCACGAGAACAGCATCGTGTTTCATCAAATGTTGACTACTTTTCTGGAGATATTAATTTTGATGATCCCCTTCGCAAGAGTATGGCTTCGATTGAAGAGGTGGATGATGACGAACACCATATTACTGAAGAGGAAGGGGACGAGGATGAAGAAGAAGAGGAGGGAGTGGAGATAGAGTACAGAGGCGGAAAGGAAAAGAGTCTAGCTCCTAATGAACCTAATCAACCCAGCACGTCTACCAAATCCACCTCATCTACTTCCACCACTACCAACAATCCTATAACAACAGCAATACCAAGTGTTCCTGACTCAAGAATATGCCTTTTACAACAAGATCTCTCTCATTCTATTCTTCGACCTGCCTGCTCTGTTATGCTGACACACCATGATCGTGTGCGTATCAATGCCTTGACAATCATTGTGGATATTATGACATTTGAACTGTATACATATGGAGAGTTACGCTCGATCCAACATCTTATTATTAGTGCATTGGATGGACTTGTGATGACGGACCTAAAGGGTGACAACATTATTAGCAGTAAGATTGCCCCTGAAATGACAAGTATCCTTGAAAATCGACTTGCTGCAGATAACCGACAGGATCTGATACCTAATGGTAAGAAATTGGTCGAGTCGCTCAGCATACTCTTGGGGTTACTGCTCCAGATCCGCAGTCTTCCTGTCAACAGTGATGAATTTATGGACGAACGCATCACGGCCACACTCAAGCTAATGAGATACATTCAGGTGATTGAGCGAGAAGAGATCTATATTAAATATGTACACCAACTTGTTCAGCTTCATTTGGATAGCCGTAATTTCATTGAGGCTGCACTGACACTACGTTTCCATGCAGACTTGCTTGCTTGGGATCCAGCCGACAAAGCACAGGAGATTCCGGAGCTTGGATTATCAGCACAGAGTTCATTTTCACGCAAGGAAGGACTGTATTTGAAGATGATCACCTATCTGGATCAAGGTAGCGCGTGGGAGATATGTGTACAATTGTGTAAGGAATTGATACATGAGTATGAGTTTACCCTCTGTGATTATGCCAAGTTGGGTGATATGCTACAAAGACAAGCCAGTTTTGTAGACAACATTGCTAAAAAGGAACGTTGCTTTACCGAATACTTTAGGGTTGGCTTCTATGGACGTGGATTTCCAGTCAGCTCACGTAACAAGCAGTACGTCTATCGTGGTCTAGAATGGGAGAAATTATCCTCATTTGTCGAGCGAATGCAGAATCGTCATCCAAACGCTCAACTTTTAACCGTAAAGCATGCTGCTATACAAGAAGATCAACTGAGGGAGATGGAAATGGCGTTGGATGGTCAGTATCTTCATATCACACCGGTTGTTCCTTTGCCTTCAAACAATAGCTACCTACAGAATCCTTTGGCACCTGACTATATCAAAAAGTATTATGAATTTAACGAAGTGCGCCAGTTTTCATTCTCTCATCCCGTGACCAAGGAGTCCAACACTGTGGCTGACAAACAACCCGAATCCGACTTTTTGAATTTATGGACTGAAAGGGTAGAGTTTGAATGCGAAGATACTTTCCCAACTATTGTACGACGCTCAAAGATCATTGCCATGCAAGTGCGGGAACTTTCGCCTATTGAAAATGCATTGGAAGCCATGCATAATAAGAACGCTGAGCTAGAATCACTCAACAAGAAATATATGGCAAGCGGCAATAGAGCAAATCTGAGCCCTTTTTCAATGGCACTCAATGGTGCGGTGGATGCTCCGGTCAATGGTGGTGTTCCTCTCTATAAAAAGGCGTTCTTGAGCGAACAGTATTGGGAAGATCATCCTGAGATGCATCAAGCTGTTGAACAGTTACAACAATCTATTCTTGATCAGGTAATTATTTTAAAAATGAGTAGATATTATGGATATATGATTAATTGGGGGGTTTTTTTACCAAATACAGACTGTTGTTATAAAAGAATGTCTCAGTACTCATGAAAAGCTTGTAAGCACCGAAATGCGACCTTTCCACACAACGTTAACAGAATGTAAGAAAAGCAAAAGAAAAAAAAAAGATGTAGACGCACTTATTATTCTTTTTAATAGTTTATTACAAGAACTTTGCTGACGAGATCAAGATCCTCAAAGTAAAAGCTAGACCCAAGAAAGCAACGACAAGAGGCAAGGCGGATATACCTACGCTACCTGCACTCCCCGTCATGTCGCCCATCAGTCGTGCCTTCTCTATTCCCACTCCTGTTGGAGATCTTCCAGGATCTCCTCTCACGCCAACATCCTCCTTTGATCACGCTACTATGTCAAGGGCAGAGAGTATCTCACGTACTTTGAAAATGTCTCTACGTAAAAAATCAAGAAAAAGATCAACTAGCACAAATGGCTTGAAATAGAAGCAAAAAAAAACAAAAAAAAGATGAGATTACTCGATCTCTTTCTTTTTTTTATTATATTATTTTGTAAAATATTATATTTATTATCCTTATTTTAAAATAAAAAACACCACCATCATGTTTTGTTTTTGTAATTTTCAACAGCATCGACAAGCAATAAGAGAACAGTAAAAGTACCACCAAGTGTTAATCATGTATGCTTAACATCAAGAACAACAGTACTATTCAACACTCAATATTTTACAATCATATATAAGCTTTTTATACTTTTTCTTTATTGATTGAAACAGTTTCTCTCTCTCCCTCTTTCTATCTTCTTAAGGACAAGCGGCATCAGCGCCAGATGCCTTTGTGTTAAGAATCAAAGCAACGATAAGACCATAAAGACCCAAGACTTCGGCGAAAATCAAGATCAAAATCTATTGTAATAGCATATCAGTACGTGTATTCATTCTAACAATAACAAGAGTATATACTAACCATGCCGACGAACATTCTAGGTTGTTGAGCAGTAGCACGAACACCAGCATCGCCAGTAATACCAATGGCAATACCAGCTTCATTATAATAATAGATATGAGTCGTTTTGTTCTATTTCATTTGATATTCCTCTTACCAGCGAGACATGAAAGACCAACGGAAAGACCAGCAGCCATTTGAATAAAGCCACTGAAAAGGGTCTGTTTCATGGCAACTAAAATAATAACAATAAGCATCAAACATAAAAGGGGGGAAAGATAACTTACGGCCAGATGATAATAAGACGGACACAACCACACCATAAATACCCAAAATACCAGCCATGACAACAGGGACAATACACTTCAATACTAAATCAGGGCGGAGGACACCCATAGCGGAAAGTCCAACACCAGACTTGGCTGTACCATAGGCAGCTCCGAGACCTTTATATTTTAAGGGGTGTTTTGTTTGAGATTCTTGTGGTTTTTTTTTTTTCGCGTTTTTTTTTTTCTTGTA
>VCJJ01001688.1:23570-45113 GCA_024139415.1 Backusella tarrabulga
ATTGGTATGTGAGTGCTCTTGACACGTAAATGGCTTTTGCTAAAAAGAAGTTAAAAAAGCGTTTTGTATTATTAGAGCAGTAAAAATACAATGGGTCTGTAGATAATCGTGTGCATCTCTTAGTTTTACTATTTTGGTTTCTAGAAAAAGACGTTGATTAAAGCTCAAAACAAAAAGTATTCTACCTCTTCTTACTTTTTTAATGGTTTATAAATACACTCGCTTAAAAAAGCTGTATCCAAGACACCTATCGTACTATATGGATAACATCTCAAAAATCAGGACAGGTTAAATGGTACTCTAAAGCAGAAAATAAGTCCCGATCGCCAAATTATAAACTGGATTATGATTACTCCAAAGAGCTCCAAAGTTGGAATATACCATTATCAATGTATGACGACACCGTCTTAATTATATTACGTCCAATGCTTTTGTTATGCGTATGTTAAGGCCGCAGAGAAAACGATAGTAGAGTATAAAATCGGGAGAAACACTGTTTAAAATATAACACGATGTAGATCAACTGCGTAAATGGGACAAAGTTAATAGGCTTGGCCGCTTTTTAAATTATTTCAAAATTAGGTAGGTTAAACTTTCCATTTTTCTGCTTTCTAGTAGTTTGCATTAACAAAAAACTTGGTTTTTATGAACTGATCTCTTGCTTCAACTTTCGTGATTTTAGATTATTGCTATATAAAAAAATAAATATACCAATGTATGAGATGTTCTGCGCATTTTTTTTCCTGCGCAAATCTCAAAATGAAAGCTTGTAATCTGTGTTACAAGACTATACAGTACATAAATAATAAAAAGCTCTGCCAACATAAAATTAACTTTTTTCTTGTTCTTTTATTATTATTATTATTTTTAAAAAAAAGGACTTTTTTACTCGTAACCATGACTAAATCATCGCCTGAATGTAAGTGTACATATTGAGTTAAAGAAATAAAATAAAAAAAAACATCATCACTAAATTTTACTATATCCAGCTCTCAATATTGATTTTGAGCTTTTAGAAAGAGCCAAGAATGGTGATGGCGTAGCTCAATGTCAAGTTGGTAAACTATATTTTAATCTGCTATAAACCTCATTTATTTTAGTGAGAAATATTTTCCTTTATTAACAACAAAATACACAGGCAAATTGTATTATAATGCTGCAGAAGAAAACGAGGGCGATGAAACCAACTATAAAAATGCCGTAGAATGGTATAGAAAATCTGCGGACCAAAATCGAGTAGAGGCCATACACAACTTGGGGCTAATGTATGCTTATGGCTATGGCGTAGAACAAGATATTCCAACTGCATTCAAATACTTTGAAAATGCCGCAGATCTTGGATACAATGTGGCCATCATATTGATAAGTTGGGTGTTCAAGATTATAACGAAGCAATTAAATGGTATAAACAAGCCATAGATTATGGTCATGTAGAAGCAAACTATAACCTGGCATTTGTGTATATGGAAGGCGACGGCGTTGAGCAGGATGATGAAACCGCATTTGGATACTTGCTAGCCGCAGCAGAACAAGGATTTGGAGATGCTCAAAACGAACTGGGTGGTTTCTATAGATATGGCCGCTTTGTTGAACAGGATGATCAAAAATCCATAGAATGGTATACTAAGGCCACAGTTCAAAATCATCCTATTGCCAACTATAATTTAGGAATGATGTATGATACTGATGAGGGTGATAATCAAGACTATGAAACAGCATTCAAATACATTGAGACTGCTGCAATAGGGGGTCAATCAAGAGCTCAGCTTCGACTTGGGTATTACTACTGCAAAGGATACGGTGTTGAACAGGACTACGCAAAAGGTATTGAATGGTATGAAAAGGCATCTAGTCAAGATGAACACCAGGCTACCTACAATCTTGGTATGTTATACTCTACTGGTGAAGGAGTTAAACAAGACTATGACGCTGCCCACAAGTACTTTATACTCGCAGTAGACCAAGGCAATACTGAGGCAAAAAACGAACTTGGGTGTATCTATTTGGAAGGTTCTGGACGTGAAGTGTATTTCGATAGCGCTTTTGAGTGGTTCAAAAAAGGAGTGGAAAATGGTAGCATCGGGGCCAATTATAACATGGGCAACATGTACATGTTTGGAAATGGAGTTGAACAGGACTACACCAAAGCATTCAAGTACTATGAAGTTGCTGCAAACAATGACTATTTATATGGTCAATTCCAGCTAGGATATTTCTACAGTAAAGGCCTTGGAGTTGAAGTGAATCACAAGGCCGCGGTTGAATGGTACGAAAAAGCAGCAGCAAAAAACCATGTCGAATCTATTCATAATCTCGAAATTATGTACACTGATGGTGAAGCTCCTGAGTGGAATTATGAAAGGGTATTCAAAAACTACGAAAACACGGCACACGAAGGGATTGCTGAAGCCCAATTTGAGCTTGGACGTTGCTATAGCCAAGGCAAGGGAGTTGAAAATGATTACACATTATCTCTCGAATGGTTTTCCAAAGCCGCAGATCAAAACCACACTCTAGCGAATTTTAATTTAGGTTATATTTATGCTAATGGTGTGGGTGTTAAAGAAGATGAAGTTATGGGATTCAAATATTATAAAATCGCTGCAGAATTGGGTGACTCGAATGCTCAGTTTCGCGTTGCCCATTCTTATCATAACGGACTTGGAGTTGATCAAAGTTTCGAGAGAGCTCTTGAATGGTATACCAAATCTGCAGATCAGGATAATATCCCAGCCATTTATTCTATCGGTGCCATGTACGGGGAGGGTGATGGTGTCGACCTTGACCTCGAGAAAGCATTCGAATACTGTAAAACCGCAACTGATCTCGGAGATGTTGATTCCAAGTTTCAACTAGGATGTCTCTATTACAATGGACAAGGAGTTGAAGAAGACTTTCCTATGGCTAGAAAATTAGTTTTAGAGGCTGCAGAAGAAAACGAGAGCTTTTTCTATACACTCGCAGAAATGTGTCACTGTGCATCATCTGGATTCCAGGATTTTGAAGAAGCCTTCGGTTATTATCAAAAATCTACTGATAGTAAAAACAAGTTTGCCGCTCTTCGAGGGGTTGGTTTGCTCTATGAATGTGGTGATTGTGTAGAAAAAAATTACGAATTGGCTATGGATTACTTCAATCAGTCTGCTGAAGGAGATAATAAGGCCGCTTTCTATAATATAGCTCTGTTGTACTATCATGGAAAAGGTGTAAATCAGGACTTTGATGCTGCATTTGAATGTTTCAACAAAGTAATTGAAGTTGAATTTGACGAAGACAATAGGCATGTATTTATTGAAAAGGAAGATGAAGGCTGGATAAGTGACACCGAGTCTGCTTCGGAAAGGGTCTATTCTACCGTATCGGAGGATGTTATATATGGACAAGTGTATTATTATCTTGGTATTATGCATAATGAAGGACAAGGTGTTGCAAAAGATCAGGACGAAGCAAGTAACTATCTTAAGCTTGCTTTGGAGTATGGAATTGAGAGAGCTGAAAACTATTTTTAAAATAAAAAATATTGGAGTAAAAAATTTTTTTTTTGTTTTGTTTTGTTATATCACTAGCAATTTGTTAGATACTTTATTTACGTTTTTATTTTTATTTTTTTGCACTAGAAGCAAAGTTTCTCATCAGACTAGGATGGGTAATCAGTTTCTGAGGACCATTTAGTAACCTCGGTTTTCTATTTATTGGCTTGATCCTTCAAATATCTGTCATAGTGTTTTTGGCAGTTTCCCCACCCATATTTAATTTTGCAGAAGCTGTGTTTATTGACATTTTATCATTGACGATGTAGCCAACTAATTCTGTAAATCGAGTACCAGAGTTCCTTTGTGCAGTTGGGATTTTGTGATCTGGATAATGTAAATGGCGGTTATAGTATCTTCTAGCACTATACACAGACATTACAGCTTTTATTGCGGCATTTTCTATGGACATCTTGTCGTTGACGATGTAGCGAAGCAATTCATTAATTTGCTCTTGTGTACAACTTGTATTATACTGACCCATTTTAGGTGGAACAGGGACTTTGTGATTTGGATCTTGTAAATATTGCCTATAGTACCTTCTAGCACTATTTTTACCTATATTTGCCTCTACTGAAGCAGTATCTAAGTACATATTGTCATGAACCATGCACTGAATGAGCGTTTCTACTTGATATTAAGTGGTGACGTTGTTTTGTGCTTTCTCTTGATTGCGTGGCAATGGGATTTTGTGTCCTGGATCTTCACAGTATCTTTTGTAATAGGTATAGATAGCGCAATAGGACACATTGGCAGCTCTTGAGGCCTCTCATAGACAATTCGTCACCAACTATATATCCGATAACCGTTTTGATTTCTTGATGTGTATGGTAATGGAGCATGTAACGGCGTAAATGGGGTTTTCATCGGATCTTTCTTGTAACGAAAGTGGTACTTGAACCCTGTGGTGACACCAATATTTAGTTTTCTTGAAGCTGCTTTCACGGCCATTTTCTTGTTGAAGACACAATCAATAAATTCTTTAACCTGCTCTTCCCCTGGGCCTTCGAGGTGATTTTAATAAAGGATTACCATCAGTTTCTTCTTCTAGCTTGACGTCACGAACAGTTACGACGCTGTCTTTGCGATTAGATGTACTTTTTTTTTGGTATCATGCTGCGCGTCCTTATTGTATTGCTGGCTTTATGTAAAAGCTGGCTATTCTTGCATTCTTCCATTTTTATTGGAATAGGTGCTGTTTGGCTTCGCGTTTTGGCCATTTATTTTTAATATCAGGTAGGTATTTTGATAGAAAGTAAGAAAAAGAGATAGATAGAGAAAAAAAAAGAAAGACACGTCGCGTACTTTTTTATTTGTTTTTTTTTACATTAAGATTCAGTAGTAAAGTGTCGCATCGTACAATAATTGACAAGTTCATTAATGGGGCCTATTTCATTTTCTAAGCAAGTAATGGTAAATTATAAAAGTATGGACATAGACATTAGTATTTCACAATGAAATATGTTCATCTTTTCCAAGAATTACATACTTTAGATTCAAGATATTCTCATCAAAGGCGGAATGTTTTATGTTATGGTAACTTTTTTAAAACTGTTACCTTGAACAGCAGGTTTGATTTCTGTTGTGTCAGCCAATAGCAATGCTTTAATTCTTATTGGGACATCCGATCAACCTGTCCGGAACTGACGTCATCATAAAAAATGAATGCTCGGACTGAGCGAGAAGCTCAGAGTTGATACAACCAACATCCTAATTCCGTTTGTTAGAAGACCCTCTCTCATCACCACGTTGTAAGTAGCCAAGTAACAATGCGTCTAAAAAAACAAAGGATGGAGTAAAAGAGGAGATGATGGGATGGTTGGATGGATCGCACTAATCGGATGGATACTCTCTTTCATGGAATATGAAAATCCTTTTCACCAACTGACAACTTTATTGTGTTTTTTTTATAACAGGTACAAACATGCTTGTCTCTAAGCAAAACAGAAAGGTTATCTACGAGGCTCTTTTCAAGGGTAAAGCAACATTATCGCCCAAGGAAACAAGTAATTATTAACAACCCACTTTATAGACGGTGCTTTGGTTGCCCCAAAGGACTACAATGCCCCCAAGCACACCGAACTCGATGTTCCTAACCTTGAAGTCATCAAGATCATGCAATCCTTGACCTCCAAGGGCCTCGTCAAGACTCAATTCTCTTGGCAGTGGTACTACTATACCCTCACTGATGAGGGTATCGACTACCTCCGTGAATGTAAGTAGTTTGTTATTCTTGCTATGGCTCCATCGGTATGCTTATTCAACAACATTGCTTTTAGATCTTCACTTGCCCCAGGAAATTGTTCCTGCTACCTTGAAGAAGTCCGCTCGCCCTGCTGCTCCTCGTCGTGCCTGTAAGTGTTATTGTATATAGTGTTACTGTTCATGTATGTTAAATGTGCTGTTTAGTTGGCGGTGAGGGTCGTGAGAACCGTGGTCCCCGTGGTGACCGTGAATACAGACGCAAGGAAGGTGCTGATGGTGACTTCAAGCCTGAGTTCCGTGGTGGTCTTGGTAAGTTTACTGCTTTAGTATATTTCCACAAACATTATTCCAACATTTCTTGTCTATTAGGTCGTGGCCGTCGCGAATAAATGCTTTGATTTTTAAATGCAATTTTATATTAAAACAAGGCTTTCAGCATTATGATCCTTCTCTTTCCCTTATTTTTTTTATATAAATGAAAAAGTTAAAAAACAACAAAAAACAAAGCGTATAATTCATAGTGTGTGTGGTATTCGAGTTTATGCGTCTAAATACAAGCCGTAAACCTTAAATAATAATAAAATCATAAAACTAAACTAAAAGCGTCGATTTTTAGTGTGTTAAAAAAGTGTTCTTGTGATTGAGAAAATCATAAATAAAGTTTAAATGACATTTCTTGCATGTCAAGCACAAAGTAACGGCAAAAGACAATCAAGACCGCAAGTATAAGTACAAGGATGACTTGTAAATGCTTACAATCGAGACTGCTCAATTGATTGTATTATTAATTGTGTGAGAAAATTCCGGGTCGGAACATTTTAAAGAACAGCTCCAAAAAATGGGAAACAAAACCCACTTGGATGTTGGTGATATTGAAAGTTCTTCTCACTTAACAGCTAAAGGTAAGGCATCCATCCAACAAGGCTAATTGAACCATCATCTATTCATCAGCATGACAAGAAGGACGAGACGTGGAATCTGTTGACTAGATCATTTACACTGTTTATCAATCACTTAAAAGCTTATTCAATTTAATGAAAATCCATAATGGATAAATAGAGTGACTTTCTTGAGTTACGTTGAATTTGAACTAGTCAGCTTTCTTTATTTATTTCCCTTGTCATTGTTGTCATTGTTGTCATGGCAGCACGATTACATGATTTATAGTTGACATTTTCATTAGTCCGCCAAAGATGAAGAATTGTTACTAAATTTCCAATTTACATAGAAAAATGGGTCGTCGTCCTGCTCGCTGCTACCGTTACTGTAAGAACAAGCCTTACCCCAAGTCCAGATACTGTCGTGGTGTCCCCGATGCCAAGCTCAGAATCTACGATTTAGGTCGCAAGAAGGCATCCGTCGACGATTTCCCTCTCTGCATCCACTTGGTCTCCAACGAATACGAACAGCTCTCTGCCGAAGCTCTCGAAGCCGGTCGTATCTGTTGCAACAAGTACATTGCCAAGACCTCTGGTAAGGACTCCTTCCACATGCGTATCCGTGTCCACCCCTATCACGTTACCCGTATCAACAAAATGTTGTCCTGTGCTGGTGCCGATAGATTGCAAACCGGTATGCGTGGTGCTTTCGGTAAGCCCAACGGTCTCGTTGCCCGTGTCAACATTGGTCAGATCATCTTCTCTGTCCGTACCAAGGACTCCAACAAGGCCGTCGTTATCGAGGCCTTGAGACGTTGCAAGTACAAGTTCCCTGGTCAGCAAAAGATCATCATCTCCAAGAAGTGGGGTTTCACTCCTCTCGCTCGTGCTGACTATGTTGAGGCTCGTGCCGCTGGTAAGCTCAGACCTGATGGCTGTTACGTCAAGTTCGTTCCCCAAAAGGGCCCTCTTGCCAACTACTTTGTTGAAGCCCAGAAGGTTTAAATGCTTTTTTTCTATCTGAAATAATAAATTCCATCCATTTTTTGTTAATTCATTCTTGGAAAACGCTCATTTCCTAGTACAAGTGTTATAACGGTAATTGGTTTATCATATTGCATATGAATATGTGCATTTTGTTTAGCATACATACTTTTGTATCTTGTAATCATTCTTTCTATGGAGTGCATGATGCTTCAGAAAATGTAACATTGGGCTCAAGGTGCCAACACATTGAATTACTACAATAGATTCAAGCAAAACATGAAAAAGACTATGGTATTGAGTGATAGATTTCCCATATTTTTTGTCTTATACGGTTCAATAAGATGATTGTTTATTAAAACCAAAAAATAAGCATTATGATTCCATTTAGGAAAAGTAACTTGTGATATCAACTCGATGGCGATATGATCCTGTAATCTTTCGGATCCCGGCGATATGATATTAAATGAAGAGATGATTCTATTCGTCTCTTGCACATCTTGCATTATAAAAATTTACAAGAGAGCTGCCTCTTTCCATTTGTATTAGCCATGCGTTCTGTATTTTTGCATGAGTCATACGATTCATTTTAAAACGGTAACAAATGTTCCTTAAACAAACCCAACGGTATGGTATCACATATTGAATCCAGTTCAGTTTCTAGGCTACTAATATGATTATTAAACTCAAAATAATAATAGAAAGAGACAAGACCTTTGAGTGAATATACGTTTATAAGCTTAAAATGTTCAAAACAGACAACGTTTAATAGTTCAAGTCTTACCATCTGAACAACTTTCAGACTCGATGGTGGGAATAACAGATATAATATTTTAATCAAGTTCATCTAAACTTGCATCAGTCTTTATTTCCAAGTAACCCCGTGGACTAGAAATACCTATATATGTGCAGATACCTTTTACATCTAGTTTAAAGCTGGCTTATTCCGATATGGAACTACCAGGGGTGAATTTTTCGATCAAGTTGGTTCGATCAGAAAATTTATTAGAAGGCTAACGGTACAGTACCTGATACATTACCTACCTACTATACGTCGATATTAGAATATGATAAATCAGGATAATGAATTTGAAAACAACCACTCCGTGTTTTATTAATGCTATTGGTTTACTTTTAGCAGAATCCAGTTTGGTAAAAAAAGAATATCTACCTAATAAGGCCAAACGATCGAATTTTGACATATTATTCTTATTTTAATAAAGCATCTTCCACTGCACATCAGAAAGGTGTAGTTACCCTTGAAATATTCAACGTATTTATGATTGATGTGGACAACATACGCTATGGTGCTGTCTAGTGTCATATATATTTCAAAGCTTTTAGGCTCACTAAACAGAACCCTGGTTCGATCCATCGTACCACTATTTTAATATAAATCCATATATGTTACATTTTAATAAAAGCAAAAGCAATTGATTTAAAATCAAAATGATGCCGAATTAACCATGATATGAAACTAGTAAAAAAGACTGCTTGCCGCGGAGACTTCTTTTAATCCACATTTGTAAGTAATTCGTTCCTGAACATTTACAGAAGCAATACCACCATCGAGATTTTACCTTTTATTTTTTGATGATCAAAAAAAAACAACATTGTATCGCCGATGACTGTATTTTATATAATCTATTATGGCAGCTCGATATAAAATAGATTTAGACATCCATTAACTGACTCCTCAAACTCTTTCTTGTTGCGCCATTGATTTTATGAAAAGTATATGTATTTTTTGAATATTTTTTGGGTGTTCTATATGATTCTAAATGATTCTTTATGATTTTTATTACGGCCGGGGGATTACATAAACAAAACAAAAAAGTCGGGTAAGATACGGCTATTTTTTAATAAATTTTATCCAAAAAGTGAACATTCAAGATTTGTTGAAAGCGATAATGGCGATTCAGGCACAATAATCAAGTGTAAGACTTTCTAGGTATTAATTTTACAACTTTGTATTATGCCTTTCAAAAGTTCAAAGGGTTTTAATTACATCATTTTATAAGATTGTAATAGTATATAAATCCATTTTCTCAACTTTTAGTTTACATATTTTGTTTTTCTTTTCAACTTTAATAATACCAATAAACCCCATAACTTGTAATCGATTTAAATTATACAAAAACTTTTCTAAAATAATACAAACAAATACTTGAAAAGAATATTTCATTAAATATGTCCTTAGATTCGACTCAAACAAATGTCATGTCAATTGATGTGCTTACTTCTCAAGATAATAACAATGGTACTAAAGGAGAACAACAGCAAAAAGCATTCTCCCACACGGTAGAAAAGGAAAGTCCAGCATCAAGGTTAAAAAAATATAGAAATGTTCACAATGATATTTGGAGCCAGGAAGCAGAAATGTTCAAAACAATAGCTGATGATGATCCCAAAGTGGTGATGTCACCTTACACTACCAATGGCTCCTATATGCATGCGTTATCACCATCCTCCACCTCGTGTCTGTCTAGTCACTCTTCAGATCATGATAGCGATTCTGGTATTTCACTATCACCTGTTTCTCGTACGTATACTCCTTCATCATATTCCAGTTCTGTAAATGGAAGAGCAAAAGATGAAAAAGAACAAGCATTTTTCAATGGGTCTATGGATGGAGATTTTAAGGGCCTGAAAACATTCGAATTTGAATATCCTCACTACTACACTTATTTTCATCATCAACAGCAGCAACAGCAAAAACAAGGAAACAAGAGAGAAGCCCTTCAAACACGTAGAGCACGAAACAAGCTGGCTTCTGCTAAATATAGAGCCAAAAAACAAGCACTCACACATGCCATGCAGGATCGTATTATGCAACTAGCTACTCAAGTAAAGAGCCTTCGAAGTGAATTATGCGCAACCAAAAAGAGCGAAGCCAATATACTGGCTCGCTATAATCACTTAATCAACCTTTACCATAATCAGATAACCATAAAAAAACATAGCCGTTGATTAGTAAAAAGTTCTACAAAATTGCCGTCTTGAAAAGAAAAACCCATCATCATCGCCAGCTACCGCTATTTTAAATTTTAATGTAACCTTATATTCTTCATACATTTTAACTTCCATTTTTTAAATATTTTTCTTCCATCCAAACGACCTTCCTTGGAAAAATACTATCATTCTCTTTACTTGTTCTTGTATAAAAAGCAACAAAAATAAATAAGAAATATATTCTATGCTATGATTTTGTCTTAATTCCATAAAAACTAACGAGTCTGATAAAGACCTTATTCTAGGAAGATAGATAGAGAAATTATGACGAATTTAATGAGTTTTTTTTACTTCTCATATTCTCTTTTGATTTCAACACCCACAATCTGCATGAAAGAAAAATAAAAACCGGAGTTTATCCTAATTTAACGTTATTGATTTAAAATTGATTTCCTGCTTTTTTGACAGCAAAGGTTTATATTCGAACAATTTTGTTTTCTCTTTGTAGTTAATGATTTTTATCATAAATGAAAACTGAACTAAATTGTCAATAACAAATGAACCAACTTAATTACTTAATATTATGATGGCATAAATTTATTCATTTTTATTAAATAGGAAATCTAATAGTAACCGCTAATTGGCTTTCCACTAATGTGGGACACATCTGCAGACTTTGTACTATCACTATCATCATCAAGAATAGTATGATCCGCAGCAGGAATATCGTACTTGAACGACTTTTCATGGCTTGGGGGTTCGTTGGCATCAAATGTCATATCTGCCGTCATATGTTCATCATTAGTGTGCTTGGTTCGGTTGTTACCATTCGCAGATGTACCAGTCGTTGTAACCTAAATTGCTTATTTGTTTAGAAGAAAAATAGTGTTAAAGTTTTGAATTCCATTTACCCAATGGACTGTAACAACGTTTACCTATAAATAAATAAAAGTGGGGTCAATAAATATATAATTATGGGGTATGTATTGCAAATCAAAAAGAAAGACACATACAGTTACATCAACAGTACACATTGTAAGACAAACTAAACCTCTTTCATGGCCCTTAGATAAAACAACCAAAAGAACATTGACAAAAGAAACGGAGAGACAGACAAGAGAAGCTACAAGTGTACGTCGTGCTAATTTGTAGAGTCTAGTTGCTTTCCAATCTGTTCGAGTATTTCGGCCAATATTCATCAATGGTCTCATGAAAAGCCATGTTAGATATAAATTAAAAACCTAACGGAAAAAGTCAATGATAATAAATAGCTTTGTTATAAAACAGAACTTACGAAATCGTAGCTCTATATAAAATTACACTGGTCAGTAAATGGATTTAAGTGACAAAAACCATGAAGCAGACTTACCAAGAGTGGAATACTAGCAATGAATTGTAAACCAATAGTACACATTCCGTTCGGTTCAAGGTAGATATTTTTAAATGATAACTAAATGTGTATTTATTAATTTAGAATAATAATTCGTTATCAAGCAAGCTATATTTACCATGAGAACAAAAATAATGATGTAAGGACAAAGCAAAAGAATATGTATTTTATATTGTAATGTCTTCATTCGAGTTGTTTTCACAGCAGTAACAAGATGAACTCGCTCAATCAACCTGTTTCAAAAACATTGATTTATTAAATGAGGAAACTATTTAGGTATATAAACCTACCAAGCATAGATAGCAATCTTACTACCAGCATAGAAGAAATCACAAGAAAGCATACCCAGTGTACATGAGAGGATGTTATCTAGTAGCAAATGAAAATTTGATCTATTTTGATCCAAATAGATTTAATCTAATATATAAACTTACTGTCATTAGTTGACACTATAATAACGGATGTGGTTGCAAATGCCCAAGAGAGAACATAAAGCATAATGACAAGAAAGCGACCATAATTCAGTGTTTTCATTTGTTCATTGTATGTCTTTGCACCAAGTGCAATCGCCAAAACTGTGATACATGTAAGGGAAATGAATTCAGACCCAATTTCCATTGTATCAGGATTTACATCCAGCATATCAAAATCCGATGAAGTGAGATTTTTACTCATTTTTTTTAAAAAAAATAAGATGATTAGTTATTATTTATTTTAATTAATGTATAAAAAGTAAAATATTTAGTAAAAAATAAAAAGAGATTGAAAAGAAATAAAAGTTTGATCGCTTGAATATAAATACTATGTATGATTTATGAAAAATAAGAAAGAAGAGAAAAAAAACGACAAATCCCGTCAGATCAAAAAGGAGGCACTATTTAAAAAACATAATAAAGTTGGATGTACACCATGGCGTACAAGACGCCTCCGTGAGTGACATAACTCTCTTTGTGAAATGCGAAAAGATGTCCCCTACCTTATTTATGATGTCGAACCTAGTAGATCTTTTTTTTTTATAATAAAAAAGAATAATAACATTGCTATCAAGACACCGAGACCAAAGCCTTAACCCTGGTTAGGTTGATCGTCTTACTAACAATAACTGCTGTCAGGATAACTTGTTTTTCTTGCCATCCTCTTTTTTTTATGATAAAAGTAAACTCTTTCTTTATCTTTTATATCTATTTTTTACTCTTATTTTCTAAAGTGATTAGAGATACAGAATATATTTTTTTGAAATTAGGGAGTATTTAGGATTATCAAAACTCAATTGTTATTTCCTTTTTTCATACTTGGAAAGAAAATACTCTAGGAGGAAATAGAAACTGCAGGAGTATAAAAACAAAAGGTAAAACGCCACTTGAGGGTCATCGTTACACCGCTCAAAGAAAATTAAAATTGCAAAAAAGAATCTCATTTTCAATATAGTTTCAACAACTTTAAAATATACAAAACAATAAGAAGTAGTTACTTCAAAGGAAATACATATATATATTAAAGTACCATTAATGTTTTTCAGAATTTCTTTTGCCCCTCATTTATCATCCTTACTCCTCCAAGGTCCCAAAGTCCCAAGGTTCCAAGGCTCCTTGAATACATCCATTGATAATTTCACCAAACAAAATGCAATTGTTCGGTTATCAAATTCACTCTATTTTTCCAGAAAGGCACCTTTTTTTAACTCCCTCCGCAGATCCTACTAAATGTCTTTGTTTTTACCCGTTAAGATGATATTTTTTTAGCGCATTAGTGTAGTTGGAGTGAACAAATCAAAAAACATTGGATGATACTTGTCTTTATTTGGAATATATACAAATTGAAGAGAAAAAACACACTACAATAACGAACTATACAAGAAACAAAATAAAAGAGGTGCATTACCTTCTAATTATTATGGCAACAGTTAATTATAAATGATGTTATAGCTTCTTTTGTTTGTTTATTTATTCAAACTAAAATAAAGACAAAAAACTATACAAGGTTTTTTTAAAACTTTCCATATTTATTAGATCAGAAAAGGAGAAAAAAAACATTGAAAAGGTGGAGCATATACACGTGAAATGCATTTATTCTTTTATTTTTTTACTGGAGAAAGAGAAAAGCATGATTCTGGTCGTAAAGAAAAATAAATTTATTATTGAATAGATAATTAAGTCAAAATTAAATAGAAATTAAGTATTATTTGCTCTGTTTGATTAAATATAATATAAATAGATGTAAGTGTATTATTTAGTGCTATTATTTAATAAGGAAATTAAAAGGAGGATTTTTGTTTTTTTTTAAAAAAAAGGAGAAAGTGTGTGTACAAAACAAAATAAATGATAAAAAGATATACACGCATCAGTGCAAATGTGATATAAGTAAGGTATATGGAATAAACAGAATGAGCGAGAGTTTAGATATTACCAAGTAACCATTCAGCAACGACCTTTTCTTCTTCAGCACTATCATTCCAATCATCTTCTTGTATGAACCACTCCTCATCACCTTCCATTGATTCAGCCGATGTATCTTCTTGCAGTGTTTGGCTTGCTTTATCTTTACCTGTATTACGTAATGTGTGGTTTGAAAGTGAGCTTCGCGTAAGCATAGGTGAACTAGGCATAATATAAACAACTTCCTGTTGCCTTAATGATGTGATCTCCTTCTTTTCTCCATTGAGGGTTGTTACAACTGGTTTTCTTTTTATACTGCTTTGCCTCACACTAAGCCTCTTCATACCATCCACGAGTTGACCGTCAACAGAGCCAGCTGAATTGATGGTACCTTCGTGAAATGAAGGGGGTCTTGAACCTAACGAGGCCCGCTTAGATAATATGTCAGAGGGCTTTTCAATGGTTACCGATAATTTCGATGATGGTAGTTTTTCATCATCATCCGTATTATGGCTACTACTTGTGGAACCTAAGCTATGGCTGCTTTTTTCTTTCAAGGGACTTTTCATAAGTTGTGTTGTCTCTTCTACCAACATTTCCTCGCTGTTGGAGGATTGAGAACTGGAGCATGATGTTGTGGATTGGGGTTTATCACTCCTTTCATCACTTATAATTGAATGTCTTGATCTTTGTGAAGGACGGGATGCTACGCTTGAAGCGGGGGTAAGCGGAGGACTCGTTTCTATTGCCACTTGTTGCTGCTGCTGCTGCTGTTGTTGTTGTTGTTGTTGTTGTGAAGATAGAGATAGAGGCAAAGATGTTTGGTGCTGCTTCTGTTGTTGCGATGAGGTACGAGGAAGCGGAGGCAAAGGAGGAGTAGGAGGTGGAGGAGAATCAAGGGACGATTTCTTGAAAGAGCGTCCTCTGATTGGTGTAGTTAATTTCTCCCATGGTGATGTTGTGGAAATGGCCTCTAACTTAGTACCTTCTTTGACCTCGATTGATCTTAATCGATTTGGAGTAAGAGTAACCTTTTTTGTATTTCCCGAACGTATCAGGTCATCAAAGTCAGTTGAAAGTGGCAGTAAAGGTGTGGGAGGAGAAGTAGGAGAAGTAGCAGAAGTGGCTGATGATGGAGAATTATTGCTACTACTGGGTTTTTTAATATGAATAGAGGAAGTAAAGTTTAAGGTAATTGAGTTGCGCTTGTCCCTGATTCCAAAAAATTTAAAGCGGCTTTTACTTCCGGAAGATTTGACCGTTCCGTTGCTCATAATGGAAAGAGGACGATCATTCACACTTTCGCTCGATTTGATGGAACAGTTTGAGGAGTGAACAGCACGAGGTCTATGGTCATTTTCATCATCACCCTGGTCGCTTTTACTGTTAGTTTCAGGAATTGAATCATCTTGAGAAGTTGCTATAAAAACTAGCTCAGTATGATTGTGATTTTATACCCTAATATTTATGATTTCCTTACTTGTAGGACTTGAATTACGCCGGATAAATTGGTCCTTGTTTAATGGAACTGGACTAGATGCAGGTGATGGTAATGAAAGAGTACAATAACTTGGGTACACTGATGCTCTTTTCTATATTATATAATAATAATAAATAAAAATTCATTAATTTTAATAAATATTTAAGCAAAATATATGCAGATTGTTATGATTTTTTTTTCCAAATACAAAAAATATACAAAAAAATTTTTACCTCTAATTTATCTCTTAAAGACATTTGTCTAAAGAGATCGGTGACTTCGATATCATCTAGCAAAGCGGCCAGGACCTCCTTTACTCTAATGTGTTCAGTGTCTACTTGATCTGCAGTTTTCGCAACCAAATTAAGAACATACTCCGCAATATGCTCCACAACAGCTGTAACATAAATGATAACGATCGGTGAAATAGTAATTATCATATTTAGTTCTATTTGATTGCTTTTATCAGCCAAGCTACAATGATGAGAACAAGCTTCTTGTATTGAAGTTATGGCGTCATTTGTTGGAAAAGGCTCGTCTGTTCCCAACAAGCATAAATTTTCATAATCGGATAGTTCATCATCATTTGCTGCTTTACTTATTTGTTGTTTTAGTTCAATTTCGGCTTCCACCAATGAATTTCGACCTAACGATTTTGGCAATAGTTTTATAACAATCTCTTTGATTCTACCAAGTTCAAATGACATTGCTGATGCCATTACTAATTCAAGAAATTCATTGAGAAAGAGATTGACTGCCTGAAGTGCGTCGCTTGAAACACGAAGTGGACCGAACTCTGCTATAATAGCATGCGCTGCTCTTTGACAGACATAACTACCTTTATTTATTATTGTTGTCGTGGTTAATTGTTAGTTTAATTATCAATATTGCAACAATGTACCTTTTGACATGTTTTTTATTTTTAGTTTATTTTCTTTTGTTTTACGCTCTTAAAGTTGTAATTATTATTATTGTTATGAGATAAACTTTTTCGTTTTTTGTTCTCCAACGGAAAATAATATAGTGATAAAAAATAAAAGAATAAAGAAATAAGAAATAAGAGAAAAAGCAAGTAAACGAACAAAAAAAAAGAAAAAAGAATAAGAAAGAAGGAAAGGAGGGAAACCTTTTTTAAGGAACATGTTTTATAAGAAATAATACAAAAATATAAAAATAAGGGGTTAAAGGGCTGCGTGTGTACGAAAGAGGGAAATTATGCTTATTCACTGCCGAACACAACACTAGAACAAATCAAACCGCCAATAATTTTAAGATCTTTTTAGATCTTATTAGTAAGTGAATAAATTAACATTTTCATTCTGATATTCTTGTTAACAAATGCATTCGTTTTTTCGCTTCTTTTCATTAGAACCCATCATTGTTATCATTATGTATAAAAAGGGGTGGTTCAGTTATATAATTATAAATTTTATAATAATCATAATTAGGTGATTATCGTATATCATAATAGCAATAACAACAACAACAATAAAAATAACCATAATAACATGCGAACACAGTAATAATAAAATAAAAAAGGAGATCTTCATATTAGAGCTTAAGGTGCTACTTTGTCAATGCCTTGCATATATAGTCATCAACACACACGACCCCTTACTATTACTACTTACTACTAGTATAGATGATGATATTATATGGCGGAGATTGTTTGTTTCCTTTATCGTTCAAAGTAGAAAAGAAGTAAAAGAGTAATTGGACGAATGAAGAAAAGGGAGCTAAAGAGATGAATACTGAATCTAGATTTAACTAAAGTAGAGCACATGTAATTAAACAGAAGAAAAAACATAAAAATTTTTATGGGTGTGTTTAAAAATGAAATTAACCCCTTGATTTTTTCTGTCTTCAATTCAAATAATTACAATGTGGAAATCATATGCCTTAATATTTATCTTCCAAATTGAAGTCAATCCTAATTAACCTTTTCTCCCTTCTTGTATGATAAGGTTTATATATATGTATATATAATGGTCTGTATCTGTGTGTGAATGACTAGTATTGATGTTATTTTGTAGTAATATATACATTAGCCACCTCTACTTGGATTAATCCTTATAGGATTTGCTATCCTCATTTCTTGCTATCACGCATAACATTCGCCAGCTCTAACATTTCAAACTTTACAAAACAAAACTCGATTAATTGATTGATTTATATTCTATTTGTGAATCCCCTTGAAATATATAGCATTTAGTTCATATTCCAATAACTAAACTCGAGGAGTACATAATAACCAACCTCTATAATTTTCACCGATATATAAACATATATGATATGCAGGGCAACACTTTCCAGGCTACTTTAATTTTGAACCTTTTACTTCGTTGGACACACTATGTAAATATATATTTGTATTTAGCTCATTTTAGTTGCCCCATCAACTTTAGCTATCTTTCTTTATTAATTATATGCATTCTATATTTAACTATTTATCTCGTTAATCTCATTTTTAATAAAATTCATACCCGTAGTGAAAATAAACGTATCATTTAAACTCAAAACATAATTCTCACTACTCTATATTATTTATCTTTATTTATTTATATGATATGATTTTACAAGACTAATATAATTGTCAGGGCGTCGAGAGATGGTTTCTTTTCAGTGTCTTCTTTTTTTTTTTCCTAAAATAGAGAATGTTATATAAACTACATTTGGTTGGTATGATCCTATAAACATGCTTATTTGGTATTTTAGACTTTCCATGCGATGGATTTTTTAGTTTTTTTATCACTTGCACCGTGGAATTCAACCAGGGCTTAAGAAGAAGAAAGAACATGAGGCCATCTTACCATTTAAAGTATTTTCTTTTGGCTGATTGTTAGCCAATGCAACCTTCTTAGATTGTTTTGTGATCATTGAGATACACAGTCTTTGTTACACATACATATTATTTTGGCTCTTGAAATGACAACTGAACCATTGACACATACTGTTTATTTCAAGAAAATGAGAAAAAATTACAAATTGGTGAGAAAAAAGGAGAAAAACCAGGGGAGTAATTGAGAAAAGATAAATATATCATGTATAAAGAGTATATTTCAGACAGTGAGCAGACAAAGAGATAGGTAGCCATGTAGCAAGGTCCATAAAGTCATATTGCACATCAATGAGGAATAACATGATGTTAAGCGACAGAGTAACGCACCAATTTAGCATATGTAGATTCAGTAGGTCTCATTTTTCATAATTTGTAATTTTTATACAATATTTTAAAAACCAGAACATCTGGCTCGCCAGACATACTATATTCCATTATTTTAGTATCATGCCTTGAGTTAATACCAATCTCTTCACCTCTCCTAAACCCCCTTTTTTTTCTCATCAACCTTTTCTCAATAATTATTCAACAATTTGAAAATGTTTCTTTGCAATTTGAAAATTTTTTCTCATTAATCTGAAATTTGTTCTCACTTTCTTGAAAAAGAAAATACATGGTGAAAGTATTTATCTCATTGACGATATTTAGTTTTCGAAAATAAACTTTTCTCACCAGTTATAGGACTATATAATATATGCACCAACTCCAATACATTTATGAAAGCTTATTAATTAATAATAATATTCACTTTTATATATAGCTTTAAGTACATATTGGTCCCTGATTTTTATTACTGTTATCATATTTGACAGTGGCAAAATCAAAGCAAACAAAGAGGCTGAAGTATAAATAAAGGAGAGTGGTATTTCTATAGTCAGGAAATAGAGTTGAATATATTTTCCATACATGCGTATAGACTATCTTAATTAAACCTATTTTTGACTCCTGCTAAAGAGTTTTACCAAATACTTTTTTTTACAATAAAGCTAAAATCTCGGTCATCGTATATGTTAAAAGAAAAAAAAAGAGTGGGATGAATTTACTGGATGTAAAGGTGAACAGACATTTATTCTTCGAATCTCCGGGTTTATAATGCATAATTTTAACAAAAGGTCAAGATACCATATACTTCTTAGATGCCTCTTTACTTTTGCTAAACACTATAATCTTAATGGTACATTTCCAAATTTCATGATTATCATAGGCATCTCTTGTAAATTTATATATTTTTACTTATGTTCTATAGTTTTCTTCAATGTATAAAATAGAGCGTTTTTTCAAAAATACTATTTTTACTTCTGAGAACACAGCTTTTTTTATTGCCATTTCAGTCGTAGTTGAAATAGATGCTTGATCACCTCTTTTTATTTTCCCATTTTAGTAATCTGCAGTAAGTCGATGATGTTCATTTACGTGTTTCATCCCGTTACTAGTGAATATGATTTCCAGGTTTTAATGCATCATCCATTCCATTTTTTTTTGAAGGTGTTCAACATTAATCTGACTAGTTGGAGGTTTTTTGGCTATACTATGTATCTTTTTTTTTATAGTGATATAGCGATATACATATCCAAAATGAATAGGTCTTCTCATTCAGCATATACGAAAAGATGTTAACGGCGTTGTTGATGAGTTCTCTACTCATTTTTTTTGGAAAATGTTTTTTTCAGTCAATGAGCCTTCAGACCAAGTATGGAAATATCCATCCGTGATACAGCAAATGTGTGTATTGTTAAGTGAGGACGTTTTTATATACACAATGGATTAAATTTACTCTTTTTTAGTCTTATTTTTTGTTAAAAACTCGTCAAATAAGTTTGATTCTCCTGATATTAGTGGGCATTGTGTTCAGTGATGGTTGTAATATAAAGTGAAAGAAGAGGTGAATAGTCTGATATTACAGATACAGACTCAAGACTCAGTATAAATTTGTGAGTGATTTCAATGTCATAAAAATGAGGATATTGTAATAACTAAACCCAAAGCAGCCTTATCTACACTGTTATAATAAGGGGTTTCAGCAGCTTTTCTTATGTGATATAAAATTTATATGATATTCAAAATTCAACAATTCTCTTGAATATGACTGATTAAATAAAATTCATAAATTACATATTTCTATCTAAACTTACATCTTTACAAAAAAAAATCTTTTGATGTCCTCCCTGGAAGAACAGTTACACTTTATGCAACAACAAATTGTTGCTCTTCAGACCCAACTCCAAGGTACTTCTAACAGGCCAATGCAATCAGCGGATGACACTGCTACTCTCTTCTTACACTCAATGGGTACTCGACCTCATTACGATTGGTCTCCTTCTGAAAGTCTTACTGAATTGATGAATTTGGATGCTCCATTACACACTACAGAGCTACTCTCTGACTCAGAACGCAAAACCATCATCGAATCCTATTCTCCCATGGCTCATTTGGACTACAAGGCACCGGCTACTATCCCCACGGCTGAACGTGCAATGAACAAGGGCCAACGCTATGAGGACGTCTCCTTGAAGCAATTACAATATCAATTGTCAGCAGTTTATCGCCCTCTTGACATTCTCAGTTATGAATTGGTAACATCTGAGGCAGGTAATCCTAACTTGGAATGCTATTGTACAATGCTTCGTGATGTGCGCAAGCTCCTATTGCATGTAGGCGCCTCTATTACCCATTCTCGTAACAACATTGTTTTGCGGGCTACCAATCCTTCTTTTGTGTTGAAACCAAGTAATGGGACCAATTATACTCTTCCTCTTGATGAGTTTCAGAATACTTTGATTCAACAAACGGCCGCACGCAAGGCTACTCGAGAGGCGATTATCAATAAACGTCAACGTCGCCGTGCTAACAATGACAGTTCTCAGTCTTCTGGTTCTTTCTCGACTTTTACAGATCAGCAGTTTTTTCGGC
>VCJJ01001688.1:94145-107256 GCA_024139415.1 Backusella tarrabulga
GAGAAAAAGTGGATTCAGTCACATTATTTCTTGCTGTTTTACGATTATTACATTATTACATTAACTGATTTTTTTGTCTACTTTTTTCGGTTGCTGGCATTGACTAGGAAAACACATCACTTTTTTTTTATTTTATCATATTCTCTTTCTTTATCTCTCTCTCTCTCTCTTTCTTTTGTATTTTTCATTTATATAAAACACATTATGTTTTTGGCAATGTCACATGTTTGGTATGAATCTGTCAATGAATGACTACAGTGTCTTTCTCTCAAGTTTTTCGCTTTTGTCAGGCCTTAGCTATTTTAAATGTATTTTACTGCTTTTAGTTAATGTCTGATTTTATAAAAATAAAAACTAGCGAGTGAAAAGATAAAGATCGACGTTCTGACTTACTATACAGAGTGATGGTGAGAAAGCGTTTGACAAATCTATTCTATGAAAGTAGTAGTGGCTTTCGTTTTTGTTGTTTTGGCATATGACGAACAATTGAAGTAATCAATTGTCTAGAATCTTTATCAATTTTACTCTCTTCTCTTTTACTCACTCTTTACATATGATGACGAAGATGATGATGGTGGTCTGTTCGTGTGAGAAAGTACCCATAGCTAGTCTATTAATAAGATAAGGAATAACTTGGCTATTTTAAACATTCATTTTATTAATGATTGTCAACTGATTTGATAATAACGGCAATAATAATAATAATAATAATAATACATAAAATATATGATCCGATGCTTATATGTTTGGGCAGAGAACCTGTTAAAAAATAGACTTGTTTAATTTGCACTACAGTAAATAGTCTTATATTGGCTTAATGGTATGCTTTTTGATATTGAACACATGTTCGTTGTCTATTGCTACTTTACTACATTTTCTTTCCATTCACTTCTGTATCATATCATACAGCATGTAAAAATATAATTGTATTTTACTATTCATATCAAAAGAACAATGGAAGGTCTATCAACTTTATTTTCGTTATTTTATTCTGTTTGTGATACAAGAAGAAAAGAGGCGCCCTCCTTCCTTTTTAAGGTTAATCGACAATTTATCGAGTTTAACTTTAATTGTAAATTCTGTTTTATAAATCAAGAATTGTGCTATTTAATAGTTCTAAATCGACGAGTATTGAGGTGTCAATTTTGAAAGGTGTCATCATTGTATTGATTAAATGGTATGTGCATCAATGTTTTTCTGGATTTTAACCCTTAATTTTAAATGCGAATCATTTAATCTTTTACATACTTTATTAAAAAATGGCTGGGCTTTGTCGACCTGAATGTGATATAAATATTATTGATTATAATAAAATAAAAGATGGTCCTTTTTTTTTAATTTGTATATATTATTATTATTATTATTATTATTATTATTATTATTATTATTAAAACCATAAACTGATGTGAACAATATTATAAAACGCATCCATTTTGGTTACTTGTAAATTATAGGATCAGTTTAGCCCCTGGATTCCTGGTCTCTGGGATTGAATTAGAATTAATAACCAAAGCTTTTGGCTGTTGTCAAGCCCTTTTCACTTTTGATGTTTAGAAAAAAAAATCGATCATTTCTTTATACTTGAATATTCTGTTGTTACAGAAAAGCTTAAATGCATGTTGAAATGAATGGGTTTAGCACTTGCAAACCCCTCAAGTGTCAAAAAAACAGGTTATATGAATACTTGTTTGAGCAAGGGGTAACACTGTTGTCAGTTTTTATACTATTTTTATTTCAAGAAAAGTATATTAATGCCGAGATGTAGTGAAAAAATAAAAATAAGTTTTTTATAAGTGAATAAGAATGACTACAAAGATAAAAAAGAAAATTCACGTATAAATGGTTGTGCCTGGAGCAATTTTGATTTTTGAAAATTCATTTTTTTAAATCTCAATTCTTTCCCCCGCAGGAATAATATTATGCAAAAAACACCGTTTGGTTTCACATTACTTGTACTATTTGATATATTAATACCATTAGTATCATCGTTTTTCATCACCCAATAATAGTAAAAGTTCTAGTAATAAGGAAGCATTATCATGTATTTGTTATTTTAATACAAAGGTAATTCTATTATATAAATAATAAGTAACTACTCTATTTCTAAAGCTGAAACCTTTCTTCGCTTTACAAGATATGATAATCACACACACAATCTAAACCCTTCTTATAAAAAAACATATTGGGGTAAATCTTAACATTTATCCATTCTCATGCTTTAAAACTCCCCCAAGAATAAGTAGAATACATAAGAATAACTTTATAATAAAAATAAAGAGTAATGATTTTTAGTCCTTTTGAGAACGGTCAACACCCAATTCCAACAGCTTGGCATAAGCAGCACTAAAGTCTTTAAAGAACCGATCCTGGTCCTTTGCATAAATCTCGACATATTCACGGAAGGGTTCCTCAAGCAAGGCCATATCGGTAGGAAGCATCATGAGTTTATGCGTTTCATCATCTTCAAATTGACGAAGACCATCCCATTTCTTTATGTTCCATGTCCTTCCTAGTAACATTTTGTAACTAGATATAAATGAGATCACATTGGTTCCACACATCATTTCATCACACTTACAAGTTGTTGGTAAATTCACACTGGTTGGGAGTCCACGGACCATCATAGCCTTGATGACTTTTATGACACTCTCCAACTGCATGGGCACCGATAAGTGCGGTAGTCTCCTGTGCCGTCAGTCCCATTCGCTTCATAAAGACATCCATAACATGCTCCTTGCCCTTGGAGGCGTCAGGGAGACGACCGCATGGTGGGATCTTTTGCTTATTGATAAAGTCAACACGTCCTGGCTTCCATGGAATGTGAGGGCCTCCCATTTGCTCAACAGCAACGCAACCAGAAAGTCTAAAGTGGGGAGTTACGGAGATTGTTCCATAAAAAATTACTGTACGACTTACGTGTAAAGATCCGCATAAGAAATCCAAGGATTTTTCTGCTTTACTGGTTCCAACGCATGGCGAGAATTTTCAAGGCCTTTATTCGAAGGGTCCGAGTATTGTTCTTTGAATCGCATTGTGCCTCCATTACTGCCGCCATCGCATCCACCATTGAAGGTACCGCTCGAATGCCATGCGAGTTGAATCCTAGTGAGTTATATTAGGAAAACATTTAAGAATAATTAAAAAAGGGTATACTTTACATGTTGGGACCATAAGTGCCATCATCGTAACGATCTGATGGAATGGCTTGCAAGATGTCCTTTTTGACGGCTTCGTAATCACCGGGCTGACTCATAGGTGTTTGGTATTTAATGTAAGAAAGAATTGCATTATTTGAAATGCTACAACCAGCAACTTTTATAAATGGACGGAGTCTGAATCCATGTGCTAAATATATTACATTTGCGATCACGTATTGCTTTTTTTCGATTTAATTTATTCGTTTTTTTATTAACTTTTTCTTTCATTTTAATCATCTCACAAACCCCTTTTTTTAACATCATGTCTGACAATGTTGCTCATGCACTTTCCGGTAAGTAATGAATACATTTTTGTAAAAAGAGGACAAGAAAGAAAAGAAACAAAGAAAAAAAAAAGAGAGAAAGAGAGAGATTTTATAATATCTCAAACTGAAACATGATTAAAAAATAGGCGCTGGAGGAGGTATTATCTCCATGGCCATCACCTATCCTTTACTCTCTATCAGCTCAAGACTTCAAACACAAAGAAACGACAATAGCACAGACAGTTATAAGGTGTGGAAAATAAAGACCAGAGAGCATGTGTTTATTCATCGAACATTCAAAATAGAATACACTGGATGCTTTTGTTAAAATATTACAATCAGAGGGCATGAAGGGTCTTTATTCGTAAGTTTACGAAGTAAAAGATTTTTATTTTCAGAAATAATCAATCTATAAAGTTATTATATGACAAAGTGGTTTTAATTCAGGGATGTTTGGTATCGCTGTAACAAATGGTGAGTAAGATATATAGACTAAATGGAGAAGAAACTAAAATAAAAATAAAAATAAAAAAAGGTGTCTATTATTACTGTTATGAGGCCGTAAAGGCAGTTTATCAGAAATCCAAGCGACCCATCGGTACACTAGAATCCGTGGTATGCGGTACTATTGCAGGAATAGCCGTCGTCTTGGCAACACATCCCATCTGGACAGTTAATGTAAAGAAAAGAAAAAAAGGGAGTTGATTCACAAAATAATATTATTCTATAATAGACACGCATGTCAGTACAACGTCGATCACTTTCATTAAAAAGTAAACGTCCCAGTTCGATGCAAGTCGCGCTTTACATTTTACAAAAGGAGGGACTTTTGGGTTTATACTCTGGTGCAAAGGCTGCTCTTGTGCTTGTCATCAATCCCATCATCCAATATGCCATTTTTGAAAAGGCCAAACAAAAGTTACAGGATAGGCGACCCTTGACTGGCATGGATTTCTTCTTTCTTGGGGCCTTTAGTAAACTGTGTGCCACCGTCATCATGTACCCCTACATGTAAGTTGTATCATTGATATATTAAACAAGTGTTAATACTGTATTAGTTTGATTAAGTCTCGAATGCAAATGAGTGATGATCCAAATGAAAAGAATATGGGCGTGTTGGATATGATGAAACGCGTGATTCATCAAGAGGGCGCGCTTGGTTTATACAAAGGCTTAAACTCAAAGTTGATCCAGTCCGTATTGACATCTGCTTTTCTGTTTTATGCAAAGGAAATGCTGTTTGATTGGTCTGTGTGGTTTCTTGTGCTTGCAGGTGCAAAAAAGAGTATGAATTGATAGAAATAGAATACAAACTTTTTTTTTCTCTTTTGTTATTAAACCGGTTTAGAATATACAAATATTTTTGTGTTTTTCGCTGAGATTTTCACTTTATCAGCGATATTTATTCGGGAAATATCTAGAAATCATTGTGATTATTATTATTATTTGTGAATATATAAATATATGTCTCTTTTTGATTATGGGTTTATCAAATGGTTCAAACATGACACTGTCAGGGATGAATGATAAGATTCAAAGGTGGCATCAAGTACAAACTCCGATTTCGGACTTCAAATTCGTTTCGCTCAAGAAACGCCATTGCCGCAGCTCGTTCTATCATTTTTCCTTTTCTTTCAAATAATATTTTCAACTCTCATAAAAAATATAAAATGGTAGATCGATCCTCTCTTAGAAAAAGAAAGCAAGCACAAGCCGTAGAGACAGAGTCTGATTCCGATTTCGAATCAAGCAAGCCTTCTACGCGATCAGCCAAAAAGTCAAAATCACTGCCTAAAAAGAAGAAGAAAAACACTGTAGCGCAGCCAAGTCTCCACTCCGAAAGTGGTAGTAGTAGTATTAGTAGTCAATCAAAGCAAAAAAAGCAAGAATTCAAAAAAGAAAAGTTGAATTCTAAAAGTAATAGTCTAGTGTCACAGAAAGAGACATCAAAGAGTCAAAGCAAAGTGGAAGAGCAAGAACAAGAAGAACAAGAAGAAGAAGAAAAGGAAGAAAAGCCTGAAAGCAGCAGTAGCATCGTTATTAATAGCAGCTCGGACGATGACGACGAAGAAGAAGAAGACGATGGGGTTGATTGGGAGACGATCGAATTGCCACCTCGATTCCAAGACATGCCCGAGCCAACACCAGAGACGATGTATAAGGATGTAGAGGTTGTGATGGGACCATCACCGCCTGTGATAAAGTATATGGATATGTTTACCCTTAGATTATTACTATAAGTAAACTAACCCATTTATTTTATGCATTTTAAAAAGCAACAAGAAATCTTATTGGGAACAGGCCTATCAACGTAATGTTCGGGAATGGACTCACAATGCACATATCGTTTTATTAGTCGCACACTATAAACTACGTAACAAATGGTGTTCCTTTTGTGACATCAAGGTTAGTTTACTGAATGTGCTTATTTGTTATTATACCTCTTTGTACATGTTTATATTAAATAAAATAAATAAAAAACACAATAAAAAAGGATGCGTGTTTATCCATCATACCTCAAGACACAAGGCGGCTTTTGGAAAAGGATGCCAAGGAAAAGACCTTGATGACGGGTATCAAATGGTTAATGAATTGGTGGGATGGTTACTTTACAATCACGGCGCCTGGCTTGCTAAGCACGCCAAGCACGGATTATGAAGATTGGATGAATAAGGACTTCTCGGATTTGATAAAGCAAGAGGAGCATCAGAGTGTTTCGGATATAGATGACTTTTTGGACATCTTGCTGGACAAGAAGCAAGGCACACGCGATACGAGTGCACAGTTATTTGTGGCTTTATTACGGGCGTGTGGGTGCGAGGCTCGACTGATGTGTTCGCTACAGCCTGTATCGTATAAAATACCCTCCGTGAAATCAAAACCACAGGAAGAAGAAGAAGAAGCACCGCCAGCGAGTGAAGAGAAGAGGACTCCACTTTTATTTCCATTCAGACCAACCATGCGACCCGCTGCCGGCGCCGATCCCAACAAACAGCTCAAATCAGGCAAAGCCAAGCCCCCCATCATCTGGGCAGAGGTCTATGCCTCAGACACACAGCGATGGATCTGCGTCGATCCGATTCGCAAGCACCTCGACAAGCCGCTTTTAATGGAACCTGCACAATTAAGCAAAGACAATCGTCTCTCCCTTGTGCTCGCCATGGATCAGACGTGCACCGACGTGACCCGACGCTATACACACAACATGGAGCGTGCCCTCCGTCAACGAGAACGTCCACTGACCGCGCGCGAGAAGCAGGCAGGCCTCTCGCTCTGGTCCGACCTGTTTTTAAACATCCTATGTCACCTACGACACACCAAGAAAAACAGGAGCCACATTGAAAAGAGACAGCAAGAGAACAGCGAGCTGGCACAGCAGAGCCATCGCGAGCAGATGCCCTCGTCATTCAATGGATTTAAAAATCATCCAATTTATGCCTTGGAACGATACTTGAAGCGGCTCGAGGTGATGTATCCACCGTCGCCTGTGCTAGGCAGTTTCAAGGGCGATAAGATTTATCCAAGAACCTCTGTCAAGACGGTGAGCACGGCAGATGCGTGGAAAAAGCTGGGCAGGGTTGTCAAAGCAGGCGAGGTGCCCGTCAAGCACATTGCATCCAGGGCTTTTACCATTGAAAAGAAGAGACTAAAGGAACAGGCCAAGCAAGAAGGAAAAGAGTTGACTGTCGCCTGTTATGGCGAATGGCAGACTGTACCTTATCAATCGGAACCTGTTACTGATGTAAGTTTTTGATGGTAGAGAAGCAATTTTTGAGTAACCGTTCCCTTAGGGTAAAGTGCCAAAGAATAACTTTGGTAACATTGATTTGTTTACAGCCGAGATGCTACCTAGAGGGGCTGCACATGTTCCAAGTAAGAAAATATCATTTTAAATTAAACCTGTATTCATTTTATATATAAAGTCAAGGGTATCGGAAAGATTGCAAAGCAATTAGATATTGATTATGCCGATGCAGTGGTAAAGCATACATGAGAATGATGATGATGATAATATGAAAGACATGCTGATCATTTTATTTAGGTTGACTTTGAATTTGTTAGAATGAGATCAGTACCTGTGATCAATGGCATTGTGGTTGCAGAAGAATATAAAGATACACTCACACAGGTTTGCTTTTTTTTTTTCCCGTCTCTTTCTCTTTTCCCATGTCATGTTGATATTTTCTTTTCCTGTTTAGGTATATAATGAATATGAACAGGAAAGAATCAACAAAGCAATACAAAAGCAAGAAAAGCAAGTGTATTTGCGATGGAGAAAGTTAATCAAGGGCCTATTGATCAAAGCAAGACTTGATAATGAATACCAGAAAAACACGATGGATTGGTCTGGTGGTTTCCTACCAGAATAGATTAGCACAACCCTTTTTCCATATTTGGATGACCCAAGTTGCACTTTAATAACTAGTTTGAAGCCTATAAAAAGTGATACAAGAAGAAGAAGAATAATAATACGAAGCTTTTTATTATTTTGTTTATTTTACAGTTTTTCAAAAACAGAGGGGGTGAAAGAATAAATAATGGCATGTAAAGCATTTGGATATATGAAAAAAAATAAATAAAAAAAAGCCTTTTTTTTTTTCTTAATTTCTGGATCTACATGTATTTAAGAAAAGAATGTGATTTTTGATTTATTACATCACAATACAACAACCGCCGCTGTTTGTTGGTGCAAATGGATCATCTTTCTTATCGATTGGTCCCCAGATGGATGGAAGCATAGGGTCTTTGGTCTCTTTACAATAACTAATTAAACTGTATAAAAGCATTGCTTATTCAGTATTTGCAGCCTAAAATACCCCCCTCACACACAACTCTTTCGTACCTTGTAGAGGCTTCTGAAATGGTGATTCTCGGAATGTCAAGTTGTTCTTTTAAATTTTTGTTGTATTCTAATAGACGAGCGAGTTTGGCTTCTGATACATTAGGTGTTTTACGGACTGCCATGTTATGAAAAAAGAGTGAAGGAAGAAAAAAAAAAGTGAGAGAGAAAGGGAAAAAGAAAGGTTAATTTATTTATTTTTAGTGTGTATGTAATGGCTGTGGTGGGGGACAAAAAAGGGGGTGAGAAGAACCGACACTATATATATTTAAATCACCGCGCAATTTGTGCTTCCAACGTGTGACACAGGCCAACTCGCAAAGTAGATAGGTTTCCATAAAGAGAAATAAACTTGAACAAAAGAGGCTCTCCCTATTATTCTTGTGTTTGTTGTGCTTTCAACACTTTTGGTGTGAAAGAACGATATTCATATATGAATACACTCTGCTTTGCGCTTTGAGTTTTGTATAAAGTGTGGCTTCATCAAGGTCTTTTGATGTGTATAAGAAAGGTATTTATGGATCAACATGATGTGTTTGTTTATGTTTGGGGGAAATTGCTATTTTCCTTCGATAAGCAGTGTTTTTAGTCACTTTACCCCCTCTTTATTTGCGATTTTCATAACATGCTGTCAAAATATATATACAACGAACAACCCATCCTCATCAACAAAAATATGCAAGCATAATAGTACTAAAAGAGAATCATACAGAGGTAAGACCTTGTATACTTTTTACTACTTGGTTAATTAAAGCAGTTTTTGGGCTTCGTAATACGCCTTTATCTCTTGTCTCTTTTTAGTCCTAGCTTCCTTCGCCGCCTGCTTTTCCTGTCTCTTCTTGGCTCTAGCTTCATTTCTCTCTTGTATCGCTTTCCTTTCTGCTTCAACAACATGTTTGGGTCTTTTAGGCTTTCTTCGTTTGATGCCCTCCTCTTTATACAGGTACCGCTGTCTTTTGATTTGAGATGGTAGTTTACCAAGTTCTATCAATTTCACCTATAATCAAGTCAATATGGGAGCATTGTTGTTTTATACATGTACAACTTACATCTGAAAGTGCCCGGTATCTCTCACTTACAATCTCTTGTGCCTCATCGTAGGGTAGTTTTTCCTTTCTTCCCTCTTGAATCTTTGCATATTCCATCTCAAAGAACTTGAGGTATGGATTATTCTTTTTACTAACGACTTTGGCCTTTGGAATCTTGGGAGTTTTTGGTAGAGAGGCTTCTTCTTCATCTTGGTTTTCTTGGTCAGAAAATGGATCGTCAGAATCCGATATACCAGCTTCTATCCGTGCTTTTCTCAGACCACTCTGTTCAGAAGGTGTCTTTTTAGCACCTTGTGGTACCTCGTCCATTTTGGTGGTATTTGAGCTTTCTGATATCTCTACACTTGACTCTCTCTTATTATCATTGCTCTTTGTATCCTCATTATCGCTGTTATAGAATGAATCGTCATCACTATCATCATCATCATCATCATCGATTTGTACATATTCATCTGCCGAAGATTCTGTATCAAGCATAATTATCTTGTTCTTCTTTTTGCTTGGCTTTTGTGCATCAGACATCTCGTCGTCGTCACTCGCAGCAGAAGAGACATTTGGCTTCCTGATGATACCATTTGGGTTTTGTCTGGTTCTTCGTCCTTGCGGCAGCATCTCCGGAAGTGCATCATCGTCCGTCATGTGTGTAATTGTATCCGAATGCTCGGCTGCTGCTTCTCTAGCTCTTTTGTGTGTGACTAGATGAGACCATTTAGCGACATAACAAAACAAGAAGGGGTTTTTTTTACCTCTGGGTATTATTGATGCCATGAAATCATCATCATCACTGCCATCGATAACTTGAATTATCCTTTTACCATGGCTTCTTTGCCGTCTAGGTTCAGCCTCTGTGTTTTCTGCAGCATCTTGATCTTTCGTAACATTTTGTCGAGGGCCTTCTGCTATTTGTGTATCCTCAGAATGTGAATCTTGACTAGGCTGAATGCTTTCAGACGTTTTCTCCTCTGTTTTATCATTCTTTTTCACTTGGTTAATCACCTTTTCTTTCTTTGGTAAGTCAATTTTGTGATTGAGTGACGCAAACTTTGAAGTGAAAGAGGAAGGATTCAAGTTTCGAGTTACAATGCTCATAGCATAGGTTTTTGAAAAGTTGCCTGTGCCCTTTTCATAATTTTGATCAAGTTTTGATAACCAGGTGTTGCCACATTCTCCACATTTTCTAAGTTGAAAAAGGGATTAACCATCTTGAGATCAAAAACTTTTTCTTGTTGTTGAAGGCTAACCTGTCACGTAAATAGCTGTATGTATTTTTCGAATCACATTCAGGGCAAAGTAAATCGCTCATGGTTTAAGTTTGTTAAGTTCATTTATAAAAAGTAGAAAATTGTGTTTTTTCTGTTACATACAAACATTGATTTTCAGAAGCCACGTGACTTCTCGTGTGTCTGTGTCTGTGTGTGATATACATATTCTTCTTGAACATCAAAATATCAACAGTGACGAATAATTGAATTGCTTGAACAAGGATTCTTATTCTACTGCTTTAGTGTTTTATATTCAGAATACTTCCAATATAATGACTTATTATTTTTGTGAGTGTTTCCTACCACAAAGCCATTGATCCTGTTGTTAGTCCAGATCTAGCACTGAGTTTATGCACTCCAATACAACATTTGGCATATCCATGAAGCCTCTAATGTGGCTGAATGGAGCAAATGAAGAGTAAACATAGCAAAGGATATATCCATGGAATACACCTTGTTATTGTATTCACACATATTTAAGGATAACCAATGACATTCTTCTTTTCACTTTTATCCTCTCAGCAGCAGATTCAACCAATCATATCACCACACAACCATGTTACAGCAGACAAAATAAAAGTCCTATGTTTTTTCCAATTTTTTTCTTTTCTTTTTCCCTTTACCTTTCCTTGTAAATCATCAAGTTTAATATATAATAACAATGGTAAGTTGGCCTGTATTCTGCTTCATTCAAGTCTCATCTCTAACCCCTTCTTCTTTTTTAACAATAAAAAAAGGCTGATTCTCCATCATCATCTACTCCCAAAGGCACCATTAGGTAATTTTCCTTGCTATATAGCTGTCATCATGTACTAAACTAATATTCTTTACAGAAAGCGTGTCACTTCTCGCTCCAATACCAACAATGCTGCCCGCGGTGGCATCCCTGGTGGAAGCACCTCCAACATGATGCGCATCTACTCTGATGATTCCCCTGGACTTCGCGTGTAAGTATTTTTATTTGTGTGAGTGGTTATAAGAGAAGGTGTATTGAGTGCTTATTTAAATTATAGTGATCCTGTTGTCGTCTTGGTCCTTTCCTTGACCTTCATCGCATCTGTTTTTGGCCTTCATATCGTTGGTAGATTTTTGGGTTAAACTGTAACAAACACAACAAAAAAAAAAGGACAAACACCTACTGCTCTTTACCACAACTGCACATGATTATACAACTAATAGTTTTTACATATTGAAACAAAATAATAATAAAAAAAAGAAAAAAGTTATAACTTGGTTTGATTATATGCAGTCTGTTCTTTATACTTTGTCTATGAGTAGCTGAATGTAAGTCATTGCTGGTTTAATTGTGCGTTGGGAGAGGGAAAGGATGTATCCGAGAAAACTGCATTTCAAAGTGAAAGTAAAACAATGTGAACAGGTGCAATTTGGCTGTGTTTTTTACTCAAGTCAATTGAAAATGAACAAGGAAATGTAATTGGGGGTACAGCCAACTCAATAACACTCGTTTGTGAGTACAAGAATTGACTCGGTACACATGGTTTATCACTTGTATTGTGGCAGTAATACGACAATCGTGTTATTTTTATTTATTGACCACACACAATGTAAATGGCCCAATCTAGAGTGACATGATCTGAGGGTTCGCATAAGATCACTCTTTGTTGGCTAGTTCTACTCCCAGGCTAGATACTCTCCAGTTTTACATTGACAGACACTCCCTTTTCTTAAAGCTCTCTTTTAGGGCATGGATTGCAAAGCCTCTTCCAACAGGCGCATTTGCTTCTTGGGTAAATCATAAAAGAACAAACACTTGAATACAAAAAAGGAAAATCTCTTTTAAAAAAATGCGGTGGTCAAAATAAATCAAGATCTCCTCCATGCGGTAATGACAAAACGCACCATCATCATTGTAGTCGAATTGTCCCCAAACGTCAATATATATAAACAAAAAAACTGATGCATCCCTATTTATTCCATCCAATGGCTAGTTGCAACTACACTATAAGCTATCTTAAATGAGAGTGTAATTTCATCCTCCTTTGCGATAAATGGCGACTCTCAATAAGGATGCCACCTTGAGAGGGTTAAAAGCATATATCGTTAGTTTGTTTTAATCTTTTTTTTTCTTTTTTTTTAAAAAAGAAAAGAAAATGATCTAATAAAAAAAAATGCTTTCACTGTCTCAGATACTCGTTAAAAATGCATTAAGATAAATCAGACGAAAAAAAAAAAATAGACATAAACTTGTGGAAAATTAAACACCTCTAACCCTTTTGATAAGAAACTGCAACAATCTATCATCTGTTCACTTACTATTAAGCTTCGTACTCTTACTAGTATGATGCTTATAGCCCTGACAAGCGTCACATTTTGTTTTTTACTGTTTTTGTTTTAAATAGCAGCTAAACAACAAAAAGAAATTTTCTCTCATTTCCCATTTTTGTAAAAAAGCAAGTACCTGAAGGGTATGTAAATGTCTCACTTGCCTATCAGTCATTTGATCTGCTTGTTTGTGTTTTAGAATTTAGAAAAAAAA